>JAQFYC010006928.1:0-11344 GCA_034694165.1 Tomocerus mixtus
TTAACTCTTCTAATGGCAATTATATTATATTCTTACGATAACAATTTTTTGTGAGTGTGCTAAATGACACTTCATATCGATGGCTTCATTTGGAATCTGTGTATCAACATTTTCTTTGAGTATAGAAAACCTTGTATCAAAATATTCTTTGAGTATAGATAACTATGTATCAACATATTCTTTGAGTATAGACAACTATGTATCACTTTATGCTATGAGTATAGACAACTATGTATCAACATTTTATTTGAGTGTAGAATATCGTGTATCAACATAAAAGTGACAAATGAGATAAAGGCAAATCAAAATGCAATCAATTTTACTATTTACCAGCAAGTTAATTTCCGTTATACGATTATATCAAAATCAATTTTTAATGTACATTTAACAGACAACAATTTAATTAGAATTAATTTCAGTCACTAGATTATTTATTTAGACTAGCTATGTTTTTTAAAATATATAAGCATAAGACTAGTGAAACGGGATATCATCGTAATATGCATGACAATGGACGGGTAAAACAGGTTTTAAAGCTTGAAGATCAGTCCACTTTTTTTCAGAAATTGGCAATCTGGCTAGGTAGAGAGAGGGAAATGTAGCGTTAATCGCTACCGGTTTTCTTGGCAATTTCTTCCATTCACCTTCAAAATCTAGTTTGTATTCTATTTTTCCACTGGGGTGGTATTTTAGACATCGAATATCAGTTACCTTTGCATCGCCAGTTTTGCTTCCAGGTCTGATTGATGAATAGGCTTTTTGATCTGCATAATTTGTAAAAAAGGAATGATGCAAATATTGTACCTCATAAGGAAACGGTTTTTCACGTGAGCAAAGACATATTTTTATATAGTCGGTGGGAAGTGATACTATTGCATCTTTTGACTTAACTTCAATGCAGCTATGCACAGAGTCACATTCCATCTGTGTATGCCCAACCTCTAAAAACTTTTGGAAAATTATTTTTTTCTTGCTCACTGCAAGAGATAATAGAGCGTTTGCCATGACGGAATTTCTATTTTGGCTTGTGCAGCCATCGCTATAAATTATTATTGGCTTGTCATCTTTAAATCTTTCTAAAAAGTTAATTACACAACTAGAAAACGTTGACGCCATTAGTTCTCCTTCACTTTCATCCCACCAAAAGCATTTAGCTTCATGTGTTGCCAAATCGTAAACTGTAAAATTATGCACTATCAATTTGCATTTGTAATACAAAGAGCTAGCTTTTAGTGACGGTGAAAGCTTAACAGATTCCATATCCATTGTCAACACGTGACACGTTCCCGAAATTGCCTGTTTTTTGTCCAGATCCTTAGCTGCCAGGGCTATATTTTTCTTTTTTTGATGTTGAAGATAAGCTTCTTCTCCGACTTGCTTGACTTCGTAGGAGCAGCATAAGTCACACTTATCTTTCTTTGGTTGAAAAATGGAAATATTTTTTTGTTGAAGCGTAGTATAAAATTTGCATAAGGATAAATGCACTTCATTTTTTGAAACGCAATGTTGCTTATATTCTGCGAATAGTTGCATTTTTGTTTGAAATAGCGGCTCTAAATACAATTTTGAAGTGTCTTTACGACAATAATGGGATGGCATCTTTGGGAGTGAATCCAGAAATGAATGCATAAATAGTATTCTTCTCTTGTCTTTTTGTTCCCTGCTAATCACTTGAAGCGTATTTGCAATGTTTCTAAATTGCCTACTGGCAGGTCTTTTCATCCACCCATATATTTGTTGTTGTCTTATTCCCAAGGTAGCTAAAAACAACGATTTGCAAACTTGCTTTTTCCCTTCATTCAACTTCAGGTAATAGCAATAAGTCTTGGACCTCCTTGATGTCCCACATACACGTTTATTTGTAGGATTTATTTGGTCCACCAAAGATGTAATATATATGTGCTTTTGATTCCAGTCCATATTGCTCCAAAAATTATCAAAGATGGTGGCTCTGGTTTCTTCGGTGAAAAGACTACAAAATCTTTTGGTATTTTTTGCGCATTTGTGAGAAGTGCATTTGGGCCCCAATTTTCGGGGCTCCCGTGAAACTGTCATTTTAACATTCGAACTTAATCGCCTTGTACAGCCAGAAAATATTTTTCCTTCCATCCGAAGTCTCTTATTTTCATTTATTTGCCACGATTCTTTTTTCGGTTTGTGCCTTCGCTTCCTTCCATGTTGCAAATCGCCATAATCAACCTAAACATGACATAATGAGTAATTTTGATAGAATAAATCACTAATATTAGATTGGATTAAAATTATAAGTTTCTAAGAAGAAAAACGCAAATAACCGTAATATCCTGTTGGTTCTCATTATTAAGTGTTTCAAATAATTCGAGATCCGTGGATGAGTTACGTCCATTTCCTTGTACCATTGCATTGTTGTCCACAGTTTCCGTGGTGGCTAGAATAATTATGGCAATTATTAGCATGTCAATTCTTGAATTGGGAACAACAACGGGTAAGGAATAAAATAAAGTGAACATTGTATAGTAAGTTTTGTTACCTTCCGGAACTTCTATATTCTCATTCTCGTCATCGTCAGAATAATCGGGCAAATCTCCATTGGGATCATCTAAAGTGTGTAAATCAAATGATAAATACGTTCCTGCGCTCTAAAGATTATCTAAGATATACCTAATTATATATTTATCACTACTTAAACAAGTATAATTAGCCATGCATTAGTACATTTATCCGTTTTATAAGTACGTTTGCTTTTAGTAATCAAATGTGCAAAACATTTTAGAAACAAAATAAATATATACATACCAAAATTGACGTTGTCAGGAACATTTATACCGGTTGCACCCACCAGCTCTTGGACACTAAATGTGTTGTCCATTGTCATGTCAAAATGACATTCAGAGGGCAGTAATCATGTTTTGTCAGCAAATAATGCAAGAGAATGATCTTCACTTTTTAAAACAAATTAGTGTGTTATGGCGCATTTACTTTCTGATTTAATTTGAATGCCTTCCCGGGTACTCAGAAGTACCAAATTTTTACATTGTAACAAAGAAAACGCGCTCTTTTTTATTCGATAAAAATCTCAATTTAGTCAAAAATGTTGATACAATATTGTCTACACTCGAAAAATATGTTGATACATAGTTGTCTATACTCAAAGAATATGTTGATACATAGTTATCTATATTCAAAGAAAATTCTAATACATAGTTGTCTATACTCAAAGAATTTGTTGATACACGGTTTTCTATACTCAAAGAAAATGTTGATACCTAGATTCCGAATGAAGCCATCGATATAGCTAATAGTACCTAATTGTGGCAAATGTTTGTTTTAACACATATTATTATTATGTATTGTCTCTCTTTCATTAAAAAGCTATACTATGCAGCAGAGTTACCGTATATGAATAAAAAAAATGTTTTTTCAAGACTGTTTATTAATTAAATATTAAAATTGTGACACATTACATAAATGGTGAAGAACTGTTTGCTTAGCATTTTTTAAAACTGTCTTTTGGTATGCAGAAATTTACGAAAGGAGCAGCTAGTTCCTGGCCTTCGTTGCTTGTAATTCTATTGGCAGTGCTTAGCACTTCAGCGTTAAAAATTTGTCTTAGGCGATCCTTTTCAAAATGATAGAATATTTTGCATTGCATAATTTGTGTCAGAGCTTGGTCTACA
The DNA here is from genome assembly GCA_034694165.1 of Tomocerus mixtus. NCBI lineage: Eukaryota > Metazoa > Arthropoda > Collembola > Entomobryomorpha > Tomoceridae > Tomocerus > Tomocerus mixtus. The sequence continues at coordinate 3,657 of JAQFYC010006928.1, forward strand.
TTAGCTAGGCCTCGAAGGTGCACGTATGTACATAAATATGCTAAGTTCATTATTAATACGATTTCGTAACAAACGTTTTCGCGAAAAATGTGTACTAAATTTCCAAGCCATTCTCGAGTGGACATATCAATTTTCTCAATTTGCTGCTTGGTAAACGCGTATCCTGTATAGACTCCTTGTGTAGTGGATACATTTCGAAATTCAGTACCATTTCTAACTGTATTTCCTTTACTGTCAAAGATTAAATTGACAGCTCTGCTCAAGTCTTCCATCATGTGCTTGCAAGCCGTATCAAATTCTTCATCTGTTTTTCCTGCTACCGCAAAAGGATTTTTTAGCGGGTCCGGTACTATATGACAAGCAAACAACATTTATATTTATTTGATATTAATTTCAGTCATTATAATTATAAGTCAAAAACTGCCAAGCCACTAAATAAAAATAATCACGACAGACCTTAAAAATAAACACGGCACATTTATAAGATGAGAAGTTTTTGATATTAGTAGTTAATATACTATCAAATGCACACCAACTTACTTATTTTCTGTAAACCATGCTCATTTTCGTTAGTTCCATTTGGGGACACTTGCGATGTTGTCCTTTTTTCTATGCTCCCTTTCTCTGCATTAGACAATATGAGCTCATTTTATTAGAAACCTTGTTTAAAATGTTTTCACTGGGCCTCCATTTTTATAGTCCAAATAAAATCAACAATACTGTAACTACATCCTACGGGTATGACTTATTACTTTGTACTTACGTGTTCTGCCCGAATGGCCACTGTAATCTATATCTTTAATTTCGCTTTTGGATGCGGTTTGGGTTGGGCTCATTTCTAAAACAGTAATTGTTAGCCGTAATATCGTACTGAACAAATTAACATCAGTGGAAATGGATAAATAACTAAGTGGACATTTACAGATAATTATTACCATTATTTACTAATTGGGTGTCCGAAGTGGCTTTTACATCAATGTCGTAAGGGTATAAGACATCAAGGTCTATCGGTTCATCAGGACGACCATGACGACCTTCTTTTCTGTGAATTGCGTCCATGATATCTGTGTACTCTTCAACGCACTTTTCATGTTCAGCAAGCAATTGTTTATAATAGTTGACATCCGAAGTTACATTTTTGAATAAAATGTCCTTGTCGTGACTTAGTTTGCTGTATCCCATTTTGGTTAGCGCATACCGCAGTGCTTTCTCCCTGTAGTGCGTCATATCTTCTTGCCGCAAACTAGAGGGTTCATAATCTTTTAATATTTGTTCAGCCATCGCTAGCGTGTAGCATCCGCAATCGTCAGTTCCTTTTTGAGAAAGTTGACTTCTAGGTGTTGTTGCCCACTCTTCAACAGGGATACCATAAATAGGGGCAAACAGGTTTCCAAATCCCTGTACCACTGTTGGATAGTGTTGTGTGTACGGTGGATCAATGGAATCGTAAATATTCATTTCCTTTCCTTTTATGTCAACGACTAGTAACACCCAATGGGCAGGAAGATGCACGGGGATAATAATTGTTTCCGCCTTAGGCGATAAATTTCCTGTAGATGCAGCTCTAGATTTCCAGCAGGCTGCCCGATCCACATACCTAAATAAATCATGGGCTCCAACTTGTACAGTTTTTTTTCTTTCTGCGCTGCAGCAATTATTGTAAATTAACTCCATGTAACCATCTATGAGACCACTGTCCAACCATTGGTGGGGTGTAAAGGTAGCCACCTCGGGTAATGTCAAACTTTGATAGTTTATTTTTAATGTCAGCGTCGGTGGTTTTGGAGGAACCTTGGGTAACAGCGCACGTAAAGTTTTTGGGTCGTAGAGCTCATATAAAGTTTGCTTTTCAGAGCGCTGTGCCATACCTAATTAAAAAAGAACACGCAAGTTATTACAATCAGAATTATTACAATCAGATTGCTACTAGTACGTTTGTCAGACTTGTATAATAACGTAACCTTTTATTTGGTGCTGAATTCTAGAAACTTCTGACTGAAATTCATTATGAACTGCACCTTCAAAAACATTGTAATGTTAATTATTAACAGTTTCTTTATTAAAATATACGTATTTTAATATTTTATGCAATATAAAAAGAGTTTCTACCTTCGTCGGGTTTTATATCAATTCCTTTCGAGACTCCTTTTGACAGTTTGAAGGTGTTCAAAATAGAGGCTATAGTTTTTGTCATTGACTCATTTATTGCTAATTCCTCACTACTTTTTTGATATATTTTTCCTCCTGAGTTTGTATTTCTGTTTGCAATAGAATACACAGCAGCGTATTCCGTATCGCCGAGTCCAAACTTATCTTTGACTGAGTTGCAGTGTTTAAGCCATGTTAAAAACTGTTTATTTCTTTCTTCTGTTTTTTTAGCAAAATCGCAAAACTCTTTTTGAACATTGGCAAACATGGAACTGTCATTAGGACCACTAAATTTCTGGCCATCCGAACCCAATTTTTGAAGAAGATATCTCAGTGCAGTCGCTCTATATCGTACCATTTCCTTTCGTTTTAAGCTGATGGGTTTTTCTTGTAGGACTTTTTCAGCTATTGCGATTGTAAACAGTCCACAGTCCGCCGAATTTGTTTGTATGAGAGGAACTCGCTTCTCGGAGCGCCAGTAAGAGACATTACATAGTGGAAACAAGACAAGCGTTAGGTTTTGTCGTGCTGATTCATAATATTGGTCATATCTACCCGTGGTTGATCCATAAAAGACCATTGTTTTATTAGCCACGTCTGCAACAGAGATTACCCAATGGGCATTTCCTAAATTTAACGGAATGATTAACTGCTGTGCCTCAGATGTCAGGGACAAGGGCTGCGTTAAAAATTGCTCCAAATTTTCTCCAATTTCTACGTTTGGGGCCCTCGAAAGTGTAGATACAACTTGAATTGCATTTGTCCTGTCGTATTGTCGATATTCTTGGTGCATTAAATTAATAATTCCACAAACCACGCTATCCGTAAGCCAAACACCAGGCAGCAAACTAGCTATGTCCACCATTTGTATTACGTCGGTAGCAACTGTAAAATTTACAGGACGTGGTGCGGGGGGTGGGCTTCCAACTAAAGATACCAGTTGACTTAAATTGGGCTTCTCCGTATGGCTTTTTTCCCCAACTAATCCTATTCCTTCGGTGGTTCTCTTGGTATGAGCTTTAATGTCCGTTGTACTGCTAATAGTATTATTTTGTCCAACGCTGTCTTTATTATCTTGATCCTTTTTGTAAATACAGGGGACCTCTTCCAGTATAACATTCTCCGGTATACATGCAGTTACTAAAAATTAGATATTACTTGGTTGGTATGTATCTTTAAATTGAATAATTATTGTATATTTCACTCGATACACGTAAATTTGCTTCTTAGTAATTATATACATCTGTCAAGTTCCTCTTGCGTAAACGTTGGCAATTCATCATTTTCGAATGCAATCTGGCTTACATATGAGTCAGCCTGCTGGGTGTCATTCAGCAATGGGCTGGGGGATCGTGTGCGATAGCCTGTGAGAAGAGGTTTCTTATTGCCATTAGCTTTGACTATCTTTGATATTTTCTTATGAGGACTTTGGGATCGCCCTTTGGTGAACAAGGTGGCTTGACGTTTAGAAGCACAATTATTTTGTCGTACGGAAGATGTGGTTTTCCCCCCATGCTTGTTTTTGTGGTTGTTTTCCCGGTGATACGGATTTCCATATCTCCGTTCATTTCGGGTTTTCTTAGGCCCCCACACTACGGTGTCAGAGTTATCACGCCTAAAAGCCAAATCAAAAATAATTAATACTAGAAAATAAATTGTAGGCCATAAAAAATCGTGATCGTACTTTCTCTTATATCCTCGTTGCCCCCTCGTTTGGGATGCTTTTCTCGGGGAGGTTGGACGTTTTTTATTATAATGCCGTTTTTTGTGAAAACGCCTATCCAAATATCGGCGATAGTACCAATGGGATACACTCTTAATGTATGTTACAGCCTCGGGAGATTTTAACCTTGTCCGTGGCTTATTAATCTTAGCTACACCAAAAAAATTTTCAATTGGTCCACTTGTTCCAACGGAAAGGCATTGATCAAAATCTTTTACTGCAAAATCTGACCACAATGGGATTAGGACGCCATAGTATTTATCGAAGAGATCGACAATTTTTGGGTTGTAGTACGGGCTGCTGCAAATTTTGCAACCAGCGGTGCACGCTTTTTGCTTGCATGGAGAAAAGTTTTCAATCGAAGTTTTTATGTCGCTTCTTATATTGTCTAACGTTTCACAAAACGGATTACATTCCCTCAACGTTAATCCTGTGGTTTTGTCTCTTTCGTCTACTTTAGAATACCACTCAGTTGCATCCCATACGTCTTGTTCACTAATTTGTTGTACATATTCTGCTTTCCCTTTAAGTTGTCTATTTAATTCACAAAGTGTGTCGCTTGCTTGAGGGTTTTCAAGGATTGTTACGAATTTGTGATACACGTCCAAAAACGCTGTACGGGTTACCGCATCCTGCATGAAAGCCAAACAGTTTAGAGCAGCCACCCGCATTGCTGGTTTTGCACCGTGTCTTCCTATTAATTTTGCAAATGCAGATATTATATGACCTTTACATAAAGTTGAAACGCATTTTATTGGGGACGATTCTGGTAATACTTCTCCTAGCATGGTTTTGTTCATGTAGTATAAATAATCTCCCAATGTTAATTTGTCTGCATGTCTATTTATTGCAAGAATGGTCGGATCGCTCAAATCCTTTGGAGGATTGAAAGCTGCAATTGTTGATTTAACTGTAAATTATAAAAATTAAGAATATAATTATCATTATTACTACCCCCTTACAAGTTAAATGTGGGAGAAAGGGATGTCATGATTTGACGTACATAGTGCGTAGCTGTTGTCAGTTGTTGATTTTTTGATGGGAAACTGATTATTAAGTAGAAAATCTTTCGTCGTTTCGTCTAACCCGCCGACGGTTGTGAGGTCGCTCCTGAAAGAAAGGAATCTGTCTATCAGCTCATCGGTGTCATGTGCAGTTCCAACGAAATGGTATAATGGCAATATAAAGGAATGGGTATCCGATTCGTAATCTCCGTGTTGTTGTATGACGATGCTGTACAAATAGGGGTCACCAATTTTTACAGTACCACAGTCAAGGCTAGTAGTATCTATAAGTGAACCTGTGCAATCTATATGCACAGACAATCCGGTTTTAGCCTCAGCAATAATTGCAGCTTCTCTAAGTATGTCTGATGACGCCATGGAGAATCCAAATGGAGATCCTATCGGAGATATATAGCGAAGGAAATCGTTCATATGTTCAGTTTTCCTCATATCTAGCAGTTCATAGTAATCATTTTTAAAATTTCGCATACAAGTGCGACTTTCGCTTCTTGCCTTCTTTGCCACAGCTATTCCTATTGGCCTTACTTTATACCTATGCGGGTTATTTTCAAAAAATTCGCTTTCAAATTGCATAGGTCTCATAACTTTTAATTTTTGTTTGGCTTGCACTCGAGAGTAACCTCTAATTGGAATAGTAACACTATCTGAATTTGGTGCAACGTAATGATTCAAAGCTCCAAATTCGAAAACTTGTGCCACTGCATCAAAGCCTTTCTCCGGAATTCGTATAAAAATTCTGAACTTCGTCGGGCATTGTCGTGTTGAGAGATATGGCGAACATTTACTATACACCCTAACAAAGTTTTCTGTAACATACGGAACGTGCTTTCTTGAGAAAATTACATCCGGATGATGCCTTTTACTAATTGCTTGTTCAATTCTGTCCGATAGGTAACCAACTTTAAAAAATTCACGTGACTTGTAATCCCACATTTGTCTCCAATCAATATCAGGTATGGATATGTAATATGACTTTGTAGCACCCTTGGTACGGTTGCTAGTAAAATCAAATAGTTTATTTAAATCGACACGCATTCCTTTATTGTCTTTTGCTTTGTTTGTAATCGTCTCGGCATTGAGATCTGAAGTGTATGGCAAAGTTGTAGTTTCACAAATTTGGGCATATATAGAATCCTGGTTTGAATCCGGCAAAGTAATATAAATGTTGACGGAAGTATTATGTAAATCATTGAAGTAGCCATTGAACGCTGCAACTTCATTCAATATATTCGCATTGCCAATACATGACAATGTACAATTGTCCTTGTGGGCATACTTTTTCAGTACGTTTAATGCCTCTGCAGTGAATTTATTACGATTTTCTATTAGTGGGTCCCACATGACGCTCCAGTCTTCAGAAGAGATGACCTTGTAATAGTTATGGCAATGAGGATGGTTATTTCTTAAATTGCTAACATGTTTGACAACCACTTTTGGCATCGTTACATAACGGTTTATAGGTTTTTCAACGGCTAGGGTTGGGATTGTTTTCTCTACGTACCAGTTGTTTTCTCGCAATAATTTCTGAATTTCTGCTGTTCTTTTGTATCGGTTACGTAGTAATTTATCCCAGCGATTAACGTTACTAGATCGCGGAAACAACTGCCGGATAATAGCTCCCTTAAATGGAAATTTAGATTGTTGGTTGAAAATCTCCAGTATCATTGGTGCTTTACATGAGCTTTGGTTGTTAACACATGTACACAAACAAAAATCGTGCTTATGAAACACGTTGATAATTTTTTCGGTATTCTTAACGTCTATCCTTGCTTCATTTGACAGTATGCTTGGTTGCATACCTATGTTATTGGAGTCCTATGAATATGAAATGGCAATGATTATTAAAGAGCGGCTAGAAATTCAGAAAATACTTTTGTGTATACAATCACAATCAAGGCAGGTAGACATAGTAACCACACGCTACCCAGGTACGGCAATACTTCTTCGAAAAACCCGATTAGACGAGTGGGAGATTACATGGAGTAAACATTGTGTAATTTTTCCTAATTATTATTGAGATTAGTTATCCCACAATAGTAATATTTGATATCACCATCGCTACAATGCATTCGTCACCGGCTAGGGCACGTTGATGAGCATTTCACGATAAAAAATAAGCCAATTTTACTCCATGTAAACTCCCGCTCCTGGTCTAATCGGTTTTTTCGAAGAAGTATTGCCGTACCTGGGTAGCGTGTGGTTACTATGTCTACCTGCCTTGATCACAATAATGTCCTTCAACCTTACTGGATAAAAGCAGTGTTTATTTTATAATTCTTTCACTAGTAGATTGACAGGTGAATATGTGTTAAAACTAGCAATTATTTTATTCTGCTTATCAGAAATAGGCGCACAGCCCCCAAAAGTATTTTGCCAATTGTATTACAGAGTTATAGTGTTCTTTAGGTATCTAGCAAATATTATTTATGCAGTGGAGGTGGCAGGAATGGACCAATTTGGAAGAAACTGAAATTTTACGTGGCGGAAATCTATAAAATGACATTTTTGTGTTACATAATATTTGCATAATTCCTTATTATTATGTATTGTATCTCTCTTCTGCTGTAGTAGGCTTGGTCTATACAAACAAGCAACAGGCAAGCGGTTACTTATGGATGTCGGCTTTCTGGAAATAAAGATTACATTGAATAAGCAACAGTTTTAATACTAATTTTATAGTTGCTAATTGAATTAACCTTTTGGAAGCGTTCGTTCGTTTTTAATTCCTGAATTACTTCACCCATCTTCGTGTCCTGTAAATAAAAAACGGATTTACGAAACATTTATTGCTC
>JAQFYC010006929.1:0-11344 GCA_034694165.1 Tomocerus mixtus
ATGTAAACCATTAATGATATATATATATTGTGTTCTATGGGTACTACCTAAGAGAACTAATAAATACATACATACATTTCAATACTCCAATCTCCCGATTTTCTATGAAAATGAAGACAGTATAAGCAGTCATATGTCAGGAACCAATGGACCGATTTTAGTCAAAAACAATAGGCTGCCTAGGCATCATAAGGACATGTTGCATACCAAGTTTCATCATCCTAAGTCAATGCGTTCTCGTGTTACCGTGCGGACGGACGGACGCACGCACGCACGGACAGACATTACGATTACATAAGAGAGCCTCGCACACTCGGGCGGGCTAAAAAGTGCAGGGTTCAATGTGTGACTGCGACTAGTGCGAGTATAATGTGGAAATTTTCCAAACTGCAATACTTGTTGATTCCTTTCAAGGCAATGCATGGAGACAATTTATACTCGATTGTGTCCACACGAGACATGTTTACGTATTCTGTGAGCAGCCAAAAACAAGTTGAGGTTATTAACGCGCTCAAGTAACCATGTAATTTTTACATTAAGCATCAAGGTTTTTGTGACAATATTTTATGGAATATCGAGCCGTAAACTAACCGGTAATCAAAAATTGCATTGGGATACACCAAACAACAATTATTATATACTTACAACCCATCCATACAGATATTACAGAAAGGGTTAATAGAAAATTCATTTACACGAAACTCTGTTGTCCTGAGATGTGATCAAGCTTTTTCAATTCTCTGTCAGTATATTTTCTATCGCCAATACCTCTGTCTATCCTGATACTGCAATACAATACAATCCTAATCTAGGCTAGAATATCTAGATTAGGTATTTACATTACTACACAATCATTACTATATGTAGTGGGCTAACAGAGCAGTAACCTACACGTTTAAGGTTTAAGTATTATGCAATATACAACTCAAGTAATATTATGCAGTAAAATAGATGAAGAGTGTAGACTGTAGATAGCTACATTACAAATGGTGACCTTGTCAACTTCCTATTAAAAATATGTAAATGTTTGAGTATTACGGTAGGTTACTTACGGCACGGCTTGCAGTTTTAAAGGGACTAATAAATAAGCTAACATTAGCATAAAAGACATGAAGGAGCCATTGAAGAAAACCACAAGGAAAGTGGTGTATATTGTATTGTATATTTTGCGTAGAAAGATCATAAGAAGATTTCGTCAGACAGGGAGACAATACCACACAGTCGTCTTTATAGTTCAGTTCAGTGTAGTAGTCATCAACGCAACACGGAGGAATTCACAGTTGAATGTCTTCTACACTTCAGTTTCAGTCTACTCTCACTCACTCCGAAATCCAATTTTATTTGACACTCACTCTCACTGCCTCCAGTTTATACTCTCTTTCTCTTTCACGCCTTCAGTAAAAGCCAACAATTACATTTAACTATAAAGGGCTTCTACTATCTGTAGTTTGACACTAACCGTACTACCTGCTTTCTAGAGCTGAAAATGGGTAGACGTTTTCCCAACCCAGCTCAACCAAACCCTAAGGACACAAAATGACCCAAAAATAGTATACCGAATATTTGAACACAATTATGTGTGAGAATCCCGTAAAAATGAATTAATATGAATTCGTATTACGACAAGGAATGTAATTCAATCTGGTCACGGGTTCGATCCTCTGGGATGCCAGACACATTGAAAGAGTTTTTACTCCAGTCAGTCGGTGTTCCAGACCTTACGGCAGACTGATATGCTTTTCTCTTTCATAGATTAGTATAGTATAACTTTAAAATTTGTAATTATTGTAATGTTAATGATTTGTAGTTAATTCAAAAATGTAACTCTATGTGGGAGAACAGTGGCATCGCTGAACAATACTGATAATAAAGCTATGATTTTGATTTTTGTAAATCCAGTTCTCCCGTTGAAATATTTTCTAAACTCCATTTAAGCCAAAAATTTACTCAGTCAATTTTATACACAAAACAAGCCAACCCAAAATTGTTTTGATTCGACTGACTGCTCTAAGTTGGATTTAAATACTAATGGTAAAAGCCTGTATTGAGTTGACTGTCTTGCTATCCTTCGCCCTTTGCGCATAAGTAAATTTGGAATGCAAAGGTTGAAAATAATACTTACCAACACAAGGAATATAAAATTATGGTATCCACAATCCAAGCCTATTGACACCCACTCACTTAAAATATTTGCACTGAAGACACTTTACATCATAATCGCACAGCAGCAATAGTACACACCAAAAACCGAATTATTTTCGATCCATTAGTTCACGGTATATATTTGTTTATCTTATGAATGTTTTGACATGACATGGAGCCAGGACCTAAGTAATTTTGTCAGACAGATCAATTATCTGATATTATTCAAAGCATGTGATGGCTTGATGTGTTTTTCTAGGATTATAAATAGATATACGAGGTGCTATGTCAATGGACCTTTTAGCTATAGTTTTCGTTGTAATGTTTTTATCTAACATGTCGACATGCCACAACTCATCATCATCTCGTCAACTACATAAAGATACTAAATATTTTTGTCATATCTATGTATGTTGTTCTTAAAAGGCCAATTAATGTGCAGGTAAAACAAAGGGATGTGGCAGTTACTTTTTTCCGTATAGTAAAACAAAGGAATCTGGCAGTTTTTCAAAAAAGGAATCTGTCAGTATTTTGCAAAATGTAGCAGTAGCAGTGAAAGGCTTCACGTTTCGGATGCGCAGGGGGGATGCGTGGTAGAAATACACACAATGGGCAAAATAGGGAAATGTGGCAGTTTACATTTAAATCGATTTCAAAATGGTTGTTACTAACATTTACGGATTTTCTTTAACATTTAATATTTATTTTTTAACCACTGCTGGTCAGACAACACTATGGCTTTGTACACACAGAAGTATTTAGCAAGTTACTACATCTGCATCTGTAGTACTTATGGTTTCGATAAGTAAATCGGTCTGTCTACACTACAAAATCTAATTATCTTCTACTGTCTGTATAGTTATATATAATATATAATATACATTTCACATACCAAAAAAACTGCTGACATATCTTGTTCCACTGCCAAACCCCTTTATTTGTCTACTGCCAATTTCCTTTTCGAGTTTTAACAGAGTGGTCCTTTGTTTTAAAGACGCATACTCTTTATTTTACAGCTAGATTCCTTTATCGGAAAACTGCTCTTCCTTTTATTCTACTGCCAATTCCCTTTATTCTACCTTAGGGTTCAAATTATGTCTTCTTAAAACTAGTGAGATATTTGTGTATTTCTCAAAGTTTATACACTCTGCTAACTTTTGATGAAAAATAGCAGCTGTATGTTATATCTATTTTGCAACGTTCTTAGTAGCAGTGAGATGATTTACAGTTAAAATACAAAAAAGCTTACAAAGTTAGTCAAACATGCTCACTGTAGATTTGGTTGTCCATTGTGTTTAATTCATTAGCTACGCAACTCACGTAGGAAAACAAACTTTGTAGGAATTGAGTAGTTTATGTTAACTTGAGAAACTTTTAGTGCGATTGTCCATGTCCCTGTAGCATTTTCCAAAAACTTTATTTACTACGTTTCATTGCATACGTAAGTAAGTACATTTTCAATGAAACTTAAGAACGACTTTTCTGAAGCAAGAGTTTCAAGATCAATACAAGTTGTATTATACAATTTTTGTGCTTTATTTATTTATTATGCAGACGGGAATTACTGACGTGTCTCTACTCTACAACATTTACGAAGCAATATATAAAACAACTAATCATACATGTGTCTGTCAACAAAAATAATAAACCGAACACAATTGAAAGCAAAATATGTAGGGACAAGGCACTCTGTCTATCACACGAATATTGCATATAGATTTTCAGACTAAATTATTACCCATACCTACTGACACACATGTAAAACGTATTTACTGCTTAGTTTTGTTTGTGTACTTAACTTATCACTCGTACCTGCCACTACACTGCAATTACCACTCTTAACACATTGTCGTACTAATATCTTGCTAACACTTTGCTATATTTTGCTCGTTATAAATAGATAATGATCACTCCTTTCTTTAGGATTTCTTAAGGATTCAGTTATGTAAGTATTTTCTTTTTGGTAAGGTTTTTATGACGCATTCTACAAATACTTGATGGAAAATCCAATAACTTATCATTATCATGCACTATATGTGTACTATTAGTAATATAAACCAGAAGCACAGCATAGCGTTTAAATGTATTGTAATTAATTCAAAATAACTCGTTCACTATAGTGATTCGAGGTTTCGAGAAACACCTCACCTCTCCTGCCAGTCTTTCTCCACTTGTTTGCCAATACTAAAGAAGGATAAGTAAATCTAGAACTAATAACGACAGATATCTTTAGGCTGGCCCTGGCTTGTTGCGATTATATAAAATGCAGTTACCTATACACATTATACTTAATCACTACTTACAACATTATTGTAAAATACTAACTTATACACTTGATACATTGTGTTACAGCCATCATCACTTACGCAGTTATCTGTGATCTCATCTTATTCAGAACTGATCCATTAACGAAATCCTTTGTCTACTCCCACTCCTTACATTGTTAGTTGCTACTCTCTAGGTTACTACATTCTGAAGTGGTAGATATCTGTAATAGCACTACTGACGTGGGTAACCTTATACTCAACTCAAGTCGCTAAACTTTACCAAATGTGTACGAATTGCATGCACACATTATGGATACGTATTCATGGTATGCAAACACAACTTATATGGAGCTTAAGTACGGTAGCCCATTTTCTAACATCTCAGTCACTCTGCATCTGCAATGTAAATTGAAGAGACTACTAGGGAAGATGAAGACAGCAAGAGAGAAAAGATTTCTTTAATGCATGTGCACGTAGCAGAGTGCCCCCAGTGAATAAATGAACAGGCGTCCATGCAACCAATTCCTATAAATCCAATGTATTGTGTATCTAATTGTTACATTACAACATTATATGATACATGGAACAACTTTGCAGAGTTAGTCCTTGTTGCTACATACCAGACAAGACTTACCATATATACTTAAGCAAAAAACATAACATTTAATCATGAATGTACTATAAATACATTTTACTCGTATTGAGATTGAGACTACAAATACAATACATTGGAGGATTATTCACAATTCAGCTCTACTCCTTTGGTATTTAGTTCGGATGTACATATTCTTAAGTACACATATCGTAGTATTAATCAGCAGAGAAAACTATTGCAAAGAAAGAAATATGCTTGCTATATATTATATTATATTTATTATAGGACGCATGTAAACATACATTTTGGAGCAATAGTGTCGTATCGTATCCCAACAATTTCGTTATTACGTGTGTACAAGCTTAGTATGTCGGTGCATTGTTATAATGATCTCCATCCTTTTGCTTGACGATGATCAACACCTTCCTGCGTGGAACAATACTTGATTATATAATTTTATTTACTACCTAGTAAGGTACTCTAATTAAAGTCCCACATTCGGTGACATTTTCCCCTGTCAGCTGCCAGACTTTGATTTAAACTGTTGAAAATAAAATAAAAATATAATTTCAGTGTATTTAGATCAGCTTGGAATTCTACTATGAATTTCCAATTAATATTCATGTTCAGTTAGGTAAAACTGCTTTTAAAGATACATAGCCAGCTTACAAATGTGGATTCATTCCCTCTTTTCAGATCTATGAACGATAGCCACTCACTACACATAAATAAGCCTACGAAACCGAGCTAAGTTATAACTCTCCCTCCCTTCTAAAAAGTTTCGATTTTCTCTTCTGTGATTTATATTGGTAGTGCATATATTGTAGTATCACAGTGGTCGATGATGATGGTGCAATACATAGTATGACTTTTGCAAACGGTGACCCGACCTTCCTCACAGTCGCCTCCTACAACTGCAAGTCTAAGAAAGCTCTTAAAAAATTCGTGACAAAAGTGATCCGCAAGATTGGTTTTACTCTTCTAGCACAGATAAAATGCAAAAAGTAGTGAGAGATGCAGTAGTAGTATTATAAGACACAGACATGATCCACTTATTTAATATCATCTTTCTATATTCACATCCAGTTTGAATTTCAACAAGAACTTTGGAAGTGGATGCAAGGCAACGTCACTCCTCCGGGAGGAAACATTTCAGAACGCCTTCTGCACTTAAGTAAAAAATATAGAAAACTGCTTTCTCCAGCACTTTTGCTCCAACATATCAACTCCAAAGCAAAACTCAAAATGAATTATAAGGATACACACCCACATAAGAATACTAACTCAAACTCATGATATTCTATGGTTGACTTCCACATAAAAACAACAGCTAAATTGGATAAGCGTAATAGAGCTGTGCTGAGACATACTTATATAGGTACTACACGTATTAAGATTTTATATACCTTTATACTGTGGAATCATAATATAGAGACTTACTGTAAAGATATCTACACATATATTAGAACCGATATGCAAATTTAGATTTGCATGTATTTTTTGTTACTCATAATATTTTATTTACGTCTACGTAGCGTAATATAGGTCAGTACTCATGACTCGTAAGTTAGTTTTATTAAGTAGAGATTTTTGAGTTATTCTATGCAAATATTGTGAACTTCTGTGTACCTATCAATGTATTTATGCATACATATTAAACTGATTGTTGTATAAATAGCAAAATAGCAACAACGGATTGAGATAATTCGCTCAAATTTCCTGCAGCTCATCTAGGGTACAAAATAGTTGAAGTGTAAATCCCTCTAATGACCTCTGACCTCTCTATACTCGTCGTATTACAATACTAATATGCGTACGGGCGGAGTGAAGGCTTACATAACACAAACGAACACCAAAGAGTCCCCAAACAGTAAATAGTCAGTTAGTCTGCTGTGTTAAGATAATTTGCTGATTTATGAATCCTTAAAAAAAATTACATTACTGTGGCTATGTATTGTATAGCATCTGTAAGTTGTAGTAGGACTAAGCTACATATAAGTACGAGTAAGCACCCAATACAAAAAAGGCACCTCTGTTAGCGATAGGGAAGAAGTTGAGGATGTTATGCAAGATTAATAAGCTACCTTTGGTTTGCGTGGGGACTATAGAAATACTGAGAATTCATTTCTTTAATATATTTAGAACAGGGAATATGGATACAGACGTGTTTTTTGTGTATAACATAACAATGTATGCATTGTCTTCAGAATTGTGTTATTTATTTTATGTGCCCACGGCCCACACACACTCCATGCTCCCACCTTACTTCTCCGTCTCAATGTCAGGTTATGCAGTTCTGTAGTATAGTCTCCGCCCGAGAAATGAGAAATAAAAACGGAGCTTACTATAGTTTGCACTTACGGTTGTCCTCTAAACCATAAATCTGTCACACAATGCAATCTACGTTCCTCCTCACTCCGATCAGTCCGACTGTTCACATTTGATGACGTCGGCATAAAATATATGCATAACTCAGCTCGTAAATAGTTTACTCGAACTTCCCTTTGCAAAAGTGTGAGTTATACAAAATATAGTAGGTTGACAGACAGTGACATTGGCTTTAGTCAGATTGCATTCATATTTACATAATAAACTATTATTACTACCTTTTACACAAGTATAAAGACTCCTATAGATCGATACCTGCAGAATAATACTTATCACTTTTCTCTAATAGTTTACAAATACTATATTGTAAAAAACGGGTGTCATACTCTTGTCCATTTCGTCCGTCATATTTTATTCACCCGTCCAGAGATAGTACAACATAACATGCAGTAACACAGCGTGTGAAGATCCTAGTTCACGGAATGACTATTAATCATTGTGCATGGGACGGAGCCAAAAAGAAAACTTGACTCTTATGCTTTGTACATACTATTGGTACTATTAGGCCTATTAGGTACCTTTCGATTTTCGATGCAAGTCTACTTGAATTCATTGAGAGTGAGTAAGGAAAGGAGTGTACATGTAATATGTGGCACTATTCATGCAAAGTAGGAAAGAATATTTGATGGACTGTTTCTCAAAAAATTTTAGTAGTCATTTATTACTGTCCTCGTACATAGTATACATATTATAGGAGACTACTAACTATTACTGATGTTTAAGTACAAATTCGTTTTAGTCCCTTTAAAAAAAAGTAATTAAGTATAAATACATTAATATAAGTAATGCTACAAAAACGCTCATTACTTTGTTATTGATATACAAATTGGTTCACTTGACTATTTAGTGTTTGATCTGAATCTGCAACGCATTCCTGTATAATATTACGCTGCAGTCATTAGTACTAATTTATTTGAGTCACAAGGAGACATGCGGCATCATAAATAACTCTGATCTCATTAGATTAAAACGAAATCACCGAGATAAGCCAAATTTGCCAAATCCAAAATCTTATCTTAAGTAGGGGCACGTATAGGTAATCAAATCACGAATTGTAGCCAATAGTGCAGATTCCAGTAGGTAAGATATAAAGGGGAATCGAGAAACAGTGCGTAACTAATCGTAAATGGTTTATTGCTTGATTCGTGCTGTCAGCCGGCTGAAGGTAGGAACACGCTGGCTTGGGCAATAAAGCCATTAAGAAAATTGAAGGTCTTGGTCTCACGATCTCACTTTCCCTATATTTCTGAATTGATTACACTTTCCTAAAGGGAGTAATATATTGCGAGGAAAATTCCATGAAGTGAGCGAACGTATACTGTAACATAGCTTTTACAACTTCCTTGTCAATGTCACTCAACTATATAGAGACTAATGAAGATATTTGGCAGACTGGAAAGGTGTTCGCAGTCCAACATCTCTAGAATTCCTTCCAATAGACAGGTGGTAAGGTCCACAAAGATTTAATTTAATTTGCAAGCCTTTGTGCGGTATGTGGTGTGGTATGTGGTCAGGTACTACAGTACACTAAATTGTAGGTATTCATTCTACTTATTTGCTACTCAAGGTAAAGTGTAAATTAAGGTAAACGTCAAATGCAAACCCGAACGGAGTTCCCTTAGGATCAAGCCGGATCAACGAAAACCGCATGAGAGAGACATTGTTAGAAATGTTTCTCGTCTGGGTGGTGGTAAAACAGAAAGTGATTAGTATGAATGTGGTAAACCTCTTTTTGTACTATTGTACTATTATTTGACATCCTTACTCTCTTTAGAATTCTATGTGGTGGTTTTACGGTGAGCATAAAGGTACATAGGCACCCGAACCTTACACCGGGCGTTACACCTGAAAACGTTTCCGTGTGAGACCAACTACAAATAAATATTGAACCGAATTTGATTTTAACCTAAGTCCAAATAGAAAAGCCTTTTGCAATATCTCTTGCCGAGCCAGATAGTTGACCAAATTTTGAAGACTGATTTTGAAGTGCGATCATCAACCTCCCAACCCATCAACCTCTGTGTTTCAAAAATTAAAAGAATTAAACGGAAAATAATCCAAGCTTGTTCAATATCACAAAGGAATTACGAGGGCTGTATGTTTTTTGTTAGGTTGACAAACTAGAAGTCAATGCACTTTTCAACATAAGAACATAACACGAGAGATATGCAAATAAAGGGAAATGATGGACGGTCCATTTATCTCACCACCACATCCACACATCTCTGTCAAAGCCCATCATTCACTTTTCATCCCTTTACAGTATTTGCCTCTTTCACATCTATATATCGTTAGTACGGAGCAAAATATATAAATGTATACTAGAGCAAGCGTTTTATGCATGCAAATGATATTTAAGTGACACTTTTATTGTCTCTCCGCAAAGCGTATCCTAATTAATTATCTTAATTATAATTAGAGAACACATTGTTCACACAAGCAGTGGGGGAAGATTTTTTGCGTCAATTGCCAAAAGGCTGTATAGACTATAGACTACAGACTCTTCTTCTTGATATACATTTATAAATGTGTAATGTAGTGCTAGGATTGAAGGACATAAATTACAAATCTTAATTACGTGTTTGTGTCATACAAAAGTCAAGAGCTTGAACCATATTATGGTTCATTACATGGAATTGTGTTGCAAGAAGTTCCAATTACATTGTTATCACTGTCTGACTGGTTTTATTTTCAATTTACATTAACACTGGTCACAGTCACAACTTGTTTTACCTGGTAGAAGAATAACGGTAAATTAGTGGGCTACTAGGAAAATTAGATACTTATGCTATGTACATACGTGGTTATGAACTACAGCTTGTTGACAATAACCACAAAGGTGTTTTTATTGATTTAATATTGATTTAATATCGTATAAACGGATGACCTAACTTGTAACTTGAATAAAGCTGAATTACAATTTCTTTACATACAGTGTATTTGTATGTAGGGGTTACTATTAAAATTACTTTTGTATTATAATTTTGCACGTAAAAGACATTAAATGAACAGAATACTTTATGAAAATGCTGAATTACTGTGTGCTGCGTACCATCAGCTTTGTCCATAATTCGGATTTGCAATAAATACCCAATATTATTTGTTGCAAGTCAACTCCCTCGATAATGACAAAGAATGCGCGAATTAACTTAAGTGCATCTAATTTAAATTGCCAAAAATTAGTAACGATCGAGCTTCGTCAAGTATTTATCTTTTCTATACTTACATTGCTACGTTAATAACTTTATAAGACTTGACTTGATTAGACATTTGGTTAATGAAGAGAAGAATGATAAAATAGTATTTGCTTTTACTAGGTTCACGCAGTGAAGTTATCTAATATAGCATACTACGAGTACTAAACTACCGGGTAGTAGAGCAGGATGATTGAGAACAGAAGTGAGTTAAACATTTCCAACGCTCCATCATTAAAACAGGATTAAAGAGATTGCTGAAAGGAAGATCTTCCATTATAACCATGTCGGATTCCGAGTGGGTTACTAAACATTATAATTTTCATTATAATTCACTTCCCTGATAGGCACGTGGCAGACGCACTTGTAATCCAGCAAATGATATGAAATTTCCTGATAATTTCATAATTGTGTTTTGTGCCAGGGGCATTGGAGTTGAATGTACTATCTATTTACTATGTACTTTACTTATACAACATAATTCTACCACGTATTTCCTGGTTCCACATTTCTGGGTACCTTACCTAAGAGGTAAAATCCATGTGGAAAATGTAAATCTTTGCACCAATGATAAGAATCATTTAGTCATATTAAATCATCCTATATAAATATAATAAACCGAACCAATCGGGTGTCCCTATGTACCGCCAGAGAGATTTTCCCCTTAAAATCTCACATTGTCCCATGTATGGGGTAAATTGAAATTCATATTTGAATTCCTTACATCAACACCTTTAAAACGATATGACACTTGCCAT
>JAQFYC010006930.1:0-11342 GCA_034694165.1 Tomocerus mixtus
TTTCTGCCATTTCTGCCATTTAGCCAGCCGGCTGGCTGGCTGAAATGCCAGTTAGCCGGCTTTTTTAGAACACTGAATAGGCACTATACTTATATGAATACCAATGTCAATATTTAATGCTTTATATACTTTGTTGCTTTTCCTCCTTCGTACAGTAGTAAAACAATACAGTACAGATAAGGTAATCTGCATGTGAAAAACGACAAGTGGTTATTTTCGTAATTATATAGCAACTAAAGTGTCTTTATATTACAATATTTAGTGTTGGATGTAAATTGAACAGGTCATAATAAACAGTAGTATGTAATTCTATTTTCGGTAAACCATGCAGACTTAGATATAGAGAACAGGGTAGTGCTCGCTAAGCAAGTGTAGTATTAAATGGGATTATCATAAATAGGACCCTACCTACATTGCATTGTGTTTTGTGTTAATCATATTATATATTGTATACTGTATTGTATTGATTGTATGATCATCAATGTGGTCGGTCGGTGCTTCCATAACTTCAGTGTACCAGCATATTATTACTCATCGTCATCGTCCATTGTATGATCGTATGATAAAAATACGTACCTAATTATACTACTGTTACGGTATATATTATCTCTCCTCTTATACATTACGGGTACAGAAGCACTGCTCGTCTTGTCATATTATTTCCATGGCCTAGACTCTGTTCTGGCTTGGCTCTTTGTTATCTAAAATCCGGGCTTTATTTTATATCACAGCTTACTTTACTACCTATATAGTATATACCTATATATAATTTCTATGAAAAATATGTGTCAGTAAATCGTTGAGTTGATGGCTGTATATTAGGCTATTCTACCAAATTGCAAAATCCGCGATTTTCAATGCACTTTCTGTTATTATTGGTTAGTTGTCTCAGGCGTCCGTCAGTCCTCATTAGAATCAATCGCTGATTGCAGAAGAGAATTGGTTAATTAATTATAATCTTATTTGGAGCATAATAGTCAGCCTCGATTTTCGATATTCACCGCCTTGCTTGTTTGGAATGTTGGTAAGCATGCACCCTCATTAATTTTTGTGCATTATAGATTACGTAGCTTCAAAAATTTAAATTGTGATTTGGTTGTGTATGGAGAACGCTTGCATAAATGTATTGCTATTAAATGCTACTTATAAATTGGTCTTATATATATATGTTTTAGTTTTAGTTCATTCCGGTAAATAATGAAGTAAGCAGTATAATAACTGTTGAAAATTGAGAGCTTACGATAAGAGCATTTACCTTTAATAATATCAAGGAATCTTTTGAATTGCTCGGATTTCTAACAAAATAATGATATTGGCAAAATCCAATAAAATTATAGGTTAAATTCAATCGGTTATCTAATAGGTATAAATAATAAGTAGGTCTAATAATAATCCAACCCAGTATTATCGTATTGTCATTGTGTTATACGAGTTCGACTTAGTTCGATTCGAAGCCCAATTCTCATGAACTATTGATTGTGCTACTTAGTTTTCTGCAATACCTCCGTATTGAGTTTGCATGAAAACCAGAGCATAATATAATATAATGCTGAAATTGTCTTGCAAACTAATTAGCGACTAGTATAGTGCATAGTGGTGTGGTGCATAAAATGATTGTCATTTCATATGCGCTAAATACATAGTAATGTATGTATTTTCCAGTGAGTCCTAGCAGATCGCTCTTTCGTCAATCACAATTCGCAAATTAGTTCAGTTTTCCTTTAGGAGAGAGTGAAACTACGTGTTATTGGAAGAATGTTTTTGCCATGTCGCCCTCACTCATAAATATTATCTCATAGTATCATCACTGACAAGAAACAGTACAATTTAGCGTCACTTTAAGTTTTACCTACTACTGCCTACTACTATACTGAAGAATTATCGGGCAAAGGCAAAATATTATGGCTGTTGTTTTGTTAGGAAGTACGCCTACCTATTTGTGCTACCTACCTACCTTACCTACGACGGAGTTAGTCATCGTCATCCTCAGTAATTGGCAAAAACACAAACAGAACCATTAACCATAATAGTATAAGCGTAGATCTAGCAGCCTAAAAGTCTAATATTGCGAATTGTGAATATTTGCGAACATAAAACATAGAAACCCTAACGGAAGAAGTTTGTGCTGTGCAAAACTACCTATTTACTACTAGTATAGGTAATAATAATAATAATATAAAGGCAAAGGGTGTAATTTTCATATGGACATTATGATAGGCAAAAGAATGGAGTGAGACTGTTATGTTATTGCATACATACGGTGTGACTATTAGCTGTAAGCTGTAGTAGTGTGAATTTGTGTGTCGTATTGTGTGCTTGTCTTGTGTTATAGTTGTGCTGTGCTGGTATTTTGGATGGAATTAAAGAAGTGATTTGCGAATTACGACTCGACTCGCTCGCTGCTCTGCTCGGATTAGGCATGCAGTTGATATTGATATTGATATACTAATACAGATATATAGTGAACCTACCTACTACCTACCTGTGTCTGTGTGTGTTGTAAGAACGAAGCTTTCCGCTCTTCGGCCATAACTCAATAATCTGATCTTATAGTTTTCCTACCGCTCATTACAATTTTCTCAGAAATTGTACTTTCCTACTTTCTCGCAGTGCTGGCTGCTGATCCTGTTGGTAAATGATAGAAAACATTTACCTAGATTTATTTTTTGCTCCAATTGCAATAAACGTGCCATCCGCAGTACATTTTTACAGTGGAAGTTGAGGCCCAGTTCTAAATTGCTAGTTTTAATCCAATTCTTCTGGTTTTCGGTACGTTGTAACGTTGTAAGTTTCTGACTAATGACTGAAAGATAATTTTATTACTCATTAGTAGAAGTAGAGGTTTAATTGTTAATGTGATTGTGATGGTTCCTTAATGTGGTAATTAGTAATTAGCAAACCAAGTACAGTAATTGATAATTAATAATTGATTTGAATTTTGAATTTGGTATTTCAGCTCTGAGTCGCAGATATCCCTCCTCCGCGAATTTTTCGCTAGGAAATAATTCTAACAGCTGACATCTATATTAGTGACTGTCTTAAGCGGGTCAAGCAATCATGAACTTGGTTCCAGCCAAGTCGAATATTCTGAGCCCTGTTCAGCTCAAAAGACTTAAGGAACATCGATATAAGGCTTGCAGTGCTAGTTTGTTGGATCCGTTGCTCCAGAAATGGTGGAACTGGCTGGTCACACAAGTCCCGATTTGGCTGGCCCCGAATTTAATCACCATTTTGGGATTGATCGTCAATATACTCACCAGTCTAATATTGATATATTACAGCCCTGATTGTAAACAACAGGTAATATTTTGGAATATCCTACAGCTGACAAAATAAAACTGACTAATATCTTATGAATGTTCAAAATTAAAAGGCCAAGCATCCATTAGACGTAAATGTTGAACTTCCGCGTTCTATTCCAAGAAATTCATTGTTTATTATTGACATTCCTAATTTGTGTACTTCCGTGTGTGACTGTTTAGGCTCCTGGATGGGCTTGCTTCCTGTGCGCCCTTGGTTTGTTCGTGTATCAAAGCTTGGATGCAATCGACGGAAAACAGGCACGGCGTACCAATACTTCATCCCCTCTGGGGGAACTTTTTGATCACGGGTGTGATTCCATATCTACTGGTATGTATCATTTTCGTGATAGACAATATTTATTTAAAAGACTTATTTTATGTATTCCTATTAAACAATAACTCAATTAGTAGCCCCAATTATTCTACTTTATTTTGACCTTTATCCACATATAATTTATTTTATCTTTTATTTTCACAGTGTTTGTTTCCCTGGCGGTTTGCGTGTCTTGCAAGTTGGGTACTTCTCCGGCTCTGATGTTTCTTCAATGCTTTTGTGCCATAACTCTGTTCTATTGTGCACATTGGCAAACTTATGTATCAGGTAAAACTGAACTTTGAATAATTATATTTAATTAAATACTCCAATATATAGTGGTGTCTCGTAAATTGTCATCGTGTGCTAATTCAATCAAATTATAAAATTAGGAACTTTGCGGTTTGGCTTAATTGATGTTACGGAAGCTCAGATGGGTATTATTCTTGTTCATGTCGTGTCCGGCTATCTGGGCTGTGACTTTTGGACGCAAACGGTAAGCTTAGCTTGCTTATAAATATGTAGCATGTATTTTTAAACATATTTATTAGTACTACATATTTTTATTTACTGCACAACATTTAATCTTAAAATTATTTTAAGTATGAGTATGCCATTCCATGTTATATAAGTTACATTATATTCCATCAAGTGACTGCTAAAAGGATCAACTCATGACTAATGTACAATATATAAAGAATAACTAATTGGTATGTACAGGAATTTCTACACTTACCCTTGGGGGCACTTCCTACTCTTATTGCCATACCCTTGGGTATGTGGTCCTTCTCCACAACACTTAAAATAATAATAACAGGAGGAGTAGGCAAGAATGGTTCTACGGTTGCAGTGAGTTCTATTGAGTACCTTATATGGCTCTGCTGTCAGCTGCAAAGCCAATTTTAACCTTTGTTTGATATAATTTCGCCTTTCATTTTCACGCATATTTAGTAATTTGTGTTATTTTATTTCAGTTTACAGTATTTTGTTTGAATTGTTCGATACGATACTAATTACAGTAATTAATGCTAACATTCGAAATTGTTTAATAAGAATTATACTTACTTCTGTTCCCCGTAGTTCATATACCCCAACCCTGTTTCGTGTCTTATAATTTTACAGATTTTTCTGGAATATTTTCAGTCTATTTGCCTCGATTTGTTGATTTATAAAATGTGAAATATCCGGGTGCTCGGGTACGGGTTAGTAATGAGCAATAATGGGTTGTATTTTGGGTCATGGGAAGAAACGTTTAAACTTACAGCAGGCGTTTACCGTGACAATAATACGCAACTAATTGTGACTTGGCATCTTTGTGGCAAAATTAATCTTACTAAGATTGTTATAAATCACTGTCTCTGCCAGAAGTGTTGTCACACTTGACTAAAATGGGAGTATTTGGTAAATGAAACCAATTTTATCTCCCCAAGCCACGTCCAAACCCAACCTCAACGAAAAGCTGGTGATATTTTTATGTAAGGGTTGTATCCCTCACTAGAATTTAATGTCTACTAAATTACGCATAAAATATTATTTATTTATAGATGGTTTAGTGTTAGTGTACGGTGTAGTGTATAACGTTTATTATAGTTACGTAAATAGACGAAGTGTTATATTTATACAATAGATATAAAATTTTAAATGGTTAGACATTATGAATTTCAGTTATTTTTGTTTAATTTATTTAAGCTGTTCCCCAACCTTGAGCTACAAAGATACTTCGTGTATGTAGCAATATTTCTTTCTGGTGGTATCCGTGCTCTGGTTTGGGACTTCCAAACCATATTGTACGGAGGAGCGGGGAAAAACGGCTCGTCGGTAGCAGTAAGTTTTTCTATACCAAGGGTCATCTGTGCATTTGGTTAAATTTACTACGCGGGTAGTAATTGAATGGAAGCTTGGATATTATATTATAAACAAATGTGGCCGTGGGTTGTATATATTGTCTGGAAATTGTATGCGTACATGAATAGCGAAGGGAAAGACTGAAAACATTTTAAAATGCTAAATGTTTTATTTATATAATTTAATTAATAGTATTTGCTTTTACTGCTGTCGCCATCGATAGCGCTTGCATGTACCGTCGACTAAATTGCATTTTCGGCTTTTCTGTTGCTTCTCACTTGTGCTTAACTAAACTTGTGCTTTGTCAGGTGACGACAATGTGCATTTGCTAATGTTCTTTTTCACTTTTTCAGGGAACAAGTGTGTTGAGCCCAATTATCCCATTCAGTTTGGTGATTGTACCAGCCATTCTAATCGCGTGCAATAGTAAAGAGGATATTTATGAGACGTACCCAGCCGTTTACATAATGACTTTTGGCCTGGTAGCCGCTAAAGTCACTAACAGACTAGTCGTAAGTTGCAACATCTAGTTTTGTTAGCTTAATACATTAGCTATCATGTTAAATCGTGCCATTGTTTTGTTTTAAATTATGTGCTGTTAGTAAACCTTAAATTCTTTTTTGGCATATTTCAGGTAGCTCACATGACCAAGAGCGAAATGGAGTATTTAGACGCAGCGCTTCTTGGACCATTCTTATTGTTCATGAACCAATACTTCAATTACATTCTTCCCGAAAGCTATTTGCTGTTCTTCAGCTTGGTAAGTTTATTTAGATTTTAATAATTAAACCTCCTATATTTAATAAAATTGACTTACTTTGAAGACATGTTTAAATTTAAAAATTCGTGTTACAGTTTTGGGCTACATTCGAGCTATGGCGGTACTGCAGTGCAGTTTGTCGAGAAATCTGCGATTCGTTAGATATATATCTGTTTCGCATACCAAGTGCGAATTAATGGATCTACCGTACTACTAGTTATATAAAAATATCTAGGTAGGTAATATTTGTGCAATTAAATAAGTGGATGCCAATCTTTAATACGTAAATCTATTAATACTTATACATAATACCTCAGATTCAATTAATTTAACTAAATGTCATGCTAGCCACTACAAAATTTGAAGTTGAAGTAAGTAATTATTCTTGCACTGTATGTTTGTATGTAAATTATTCATTGTCTTACGCCTAAATGAAACATTTGTTACAAATACACACGTTTGTGTGAGCGAATGATTGGTAAATTAGAAAGTTTATTACTTGCTAGTATTTTACATGACCACCACTAAAATGCTACATGCACAGTGGCTCATTCATTAGAAATAACAAAACCGAAAGATAAAAGGGTTGTGATACTATTCATATATTTTCCCTAATTGTAACAATTATTCTTTTTGAAATTCCTTAGAAATGCTCGTTGGGGTTATTTCACTCGTCATTGCTATTAGTTGCACCAATAAGTTATTTAATTTTGGATAAGAAATACAATACACCTAACTATTTGGGTAGGTATAGCAAAACTTCATTATACCTTCCTTTGGTCATTCGCCTTTGTTTATCCAATTTCAAAAACCATTGAGTCTAAATAGGTGTTGGGTAATGGTAAACCTCCACGATACCTTTCTGGTAGCCATATCCTCTGAATTGAGACATTGTCATCTAAATCACCACCTTATTTTCAATTTATCTAAAATGCCAAATTGAATTTGCTTTCGGTTTTGAGGTCCCTCCAACAATCCTCAGATGCCTATTTGATATTTTGAAGAAATAATCACAATTTTTTATATTGACAATACACAATATACAATATAAACACAATATTTTGAAGAAATAATCAATGTATACACAATCTTTTACAATCTCTTTCAATAACTTTTTTTCAACTGTATTATTAATTATTTTTTAAATCAACGGTATCAAATATTGTGGAGGTTTTCGCTTCAATCACTCCCAATTTATATCCTAATTTTCTTTGGAATTCGGAAATCATAGGCGAATGATTCAAGGAAGGTATATAATTGAATGTGCGCTATAATATAAATATAATACTATAATGAAAATATATAAGTGTACTAATTTATAAAATAACTATAAAGTATTCTCATTTTATGGGCTGGGGAGTATTTTTAGATAAAGTATATTTTAACGTGACTTCATAAGTGTTTGTCAAATCAATTTCGGGGAAGGAAAGACCTTATCAATCAAAGTGTAGTTGTCGTCCGCTAAGAATTCCTTACTTAAGCTCGCCTGGATTAGATTCAAATATATTAGGAGGATAGGGCAAGTCTCACCTACTACATTAATTTAGGTGTATATAAATTATTATATATCTGTCGGGCTCATCCAAGCTTAATATTTAGTTAATTATTTGTACTATTGCTATAAAATACACACAGTCAGGGACAGTGTTCTTCTCGTCTCAACCTGCCGGGTGACGGCTCTTTGTGATTTTGTCCCTTAGCTTTGTAGTTGTATATTTTAATAAGACTTTTGTTAGCAGTTTTGTATTATTTACCTCTAATATGTAAAATGGAATTTAAATTATTTGCTATAATCCGAATATTAACTATTTAGAAGAGGTCGCTTTACAGATACAGCTTTCTTATGTTAGTTAAATAGATAGAATGATTAGGTAATAAGCCACAAGACATAGGTTTTTCGCTTTTGCTATTCTGTTTAGAGTATGTTACTTATTTAGTATTGTAGGGCACGTATTAAATAAGGCAGAGAAATTAATAGCCTCGGAGCAGTTACTAAGGATATATTAATCATAATAATGAGCCATCCTGAGTCCTAACACTAATACAATCAAACGCCAATGTATGTGTGTCAAGTTAATAATAAGAAAACAGAATCAGTATCACTACTTATCAATGGACCTTATTGTACGCAACTGATTTATTCCTTTTCTATCTTTTGTCCTTGGACTTACCATCCTGGGGGAAGAGAGGGAGAGAGAGCTAGGCAGTTTGCAAAGTTCATTGAATACATAAATACCTAAGTAAATATAACAAATTTAAACAATACGAAGCAAATATAATTTCCCGTCAGTTGTCTGAAATCTCAGATACACAGTAATTCCCACGAAGTTGATAACAAGTGACTACTAGTCTCTCACTTTTATATAACAAAATTCATAAACGAACCTATTTAGACATTTTCTACTTACTAATTACTCGTTTACGTGGACGTATCTCTTTTTATGTAAAAAAAGATCCATAGGATAGGATATGACAGCCAGAGTTAGCTTGAATGGATATGGAACTTAATAGTTACATTTCGTTTGTTCCAAATAAATAAGTTTACCTGCCAGTTAAAACCTACAGAAAAATACATCGCGAGCCACAAGCATTATTAGGTACTGCGTTATATTCTTAGATCATTGCCCTTCATTTTGGTGCTCAACATCTGAAGTTGTGTTAAAAGTCAAAGTCAAAATCAACGGTGACGGTGACAACAACACTATTAAATTGGTATCTATGTATCTATAGGTATTTTTGAATAGATTTAGGTAAGATACCTAATGCAAATACTTACATAGCTGCACTTGTTATATTCTCGCATGCTAATTATAGTAAATAAAAGAAATGGTGCAGCGTGGTTATGATATTTTTAAAATCACTTCCACATTGATATTTAGTTTATACGAGGAGGGGAGATTACGAAAACAGAACACAAAAAACTCTGCAGTATGATCATGACAGGGATATATTAAAATATTGAAATATTGAAATAGCCATTACCAATTAAGTTTAAGCATGCAGCCTCCACTTTCTGTTTTGTAATGAGTAATCAGACTGTAACAATAATGCGCCGATTCATTGAAATTGGAGTAAGATACGGAAACATTGAGAATTGCGAGTGTGTTCATTTTGCAAAAACAAAGATGAGCGGCCTATTTCTTACGATGTTATGACAGTTCAAGTTCAACTCAATCGAAAACAAATTCTCCTTATTAAATATAGATTATTTGTAATTAATTAGGACTATTTAGGTACATAACAGTAAACAATAACCCATTCTGTTTTAGCGTAGCAGTTTTGATAATTACAATTTCATGTAATGTAAAAGTAAATACGTTTTTGGTATCAGTCATTATATTATTAGTAATTTTAATATAGTTAGGGTTAAGATAAGGTGTAGGGTTGTAGTTGTAGTTGTACAAATATTGTAGAGAGAGGACTTGGAAAATATTTACCTTTGCATTTTCAATATCGAACTTAAATTAGCTGTTGCAATTTATTTCATGACGATTTCACAGTGCACTCACGTCAGTTGAATTGGGATTTTATCGGTATTTATCTTGTTTAATAAGTCATCCCTAATATCGTTCTTCAATTTTCTCGAATCGATTTTTTACAATTAAAAAGGGAAACACATGGCTTGACCTCAAGTTACTTATTTATATGTACTGTAGTAGAGTAATGTATACCTACAATTACAATCTATTTAAGTAAACTGTATCTCTCATACATGCAAGACACAATGGGACGACTTGTACACAGGTTGTACTGATACAAATAAATGTTTTCTGCGTTTTAAATTTTGAAATTTTATTTTATTTTGTGTCGATAGCTAAATAATATGCTAAGAATAATAAAGGTGCAGTTTTTGTCCGTACATCCAAGAAGTCACTCATATAATTTAGTGGATACGGCTCGGCTGGTTGGTTAATTTGATATAGCAGTATACCTAAATAGCAATGTATGTATCTTAACAAAATAGAGTAGCAACTGAACTGTGACTTCAGAAAAGTACTCAAAATGTACGTACATTACATAATAAGTAAGTATGTAGTGTTAAATTGTTAAGTGTTAAAAGATGTGAAATGAGCTAGAAGCCCCCAGAAAAGAACCTACCTACTGATACCTACCTTAAAATATATTCTGTCATACGTTGTGATTTAGTTTGTTAATTCTGTTAGTGTCCTACATAATTGAATATTGAACCAAATTAAATGGTTTGGATTCTTTCGTTTGTGGCAGTACAGACACAGAGTGCAGTATACAGTAACATTGATATAAAATACCGATATTGTTATTGTAAACGACAAATAAATTGAATTCGCAAGAATTTACGTATTTAATGTATCTGTATTGTATTTTTCGAAGAGAACTGATTCTAGTGTTAGTTATCCCTTACCTAATCAGTGCAGCAGCGGTACTATCACTTTTATTTATTGTGATAAAGGTGGTTCTGTTTTTCTCACTGGTGTATTTAAAGTTTATATTATACGTCTTTACATTAACTAGCATAATTAAATACGCAACCTTTATAGTAATAAGTTAAGAAACGAAACACATAATAAAATTTAAAATGTATTGTATTGTACATGTACTGCATTGTATTTTGTAATGTAATTTTAATGGTAATAAAAATTTATTCGCAGTCTTTGTTAAAACATACCTACCTAATATATATTGTCTGTAGTGTATATTGTATATGTGTGCAAATCTATGAGAGCAATAAATCCGTAAAAATGAAAACGTGAAAACATCTTTTACTTATGTTTCATTTTTTATGTTGATAACAAATAAGCGGAATAACTAATAAATAAACAAAATTATATAAATATATAATTTATTGTCATCATCACATAAATGATTTAAGATCATCACATAAACGGAGAACGGGCTGCTAATTTTAAGTAGGTAGTTTATGTACTAATAAATAAATATGTATAAATATGTACGTTTAACTTTCATGATAGGCGCAATAATACCCATAATGAAATGTAATGCATGTGGCTCTTATCTGTAATTGTGGAACAAATACATGGAACCAACCGGTCAAGCTAAGAAATCGCAAAGTTAAGGGGGACTCGATGGGTAGCACGGATAGGAGAACGGGTCACCAGTACAAGTTAGACAAAAATGGGTCACA
>JAQFYC010006931.1:0-11342 GCA_034694165.1 Tomocerus mixtus
CTATTTATAAGGATATTTGTCGTAATTATGCAGCAATATACTCACTCGGGCGGGCTGTATACAGTGGCTTGGCAGTTATTTGACATTCTTTTAGTATTTCATGAACTCATCAGAGTAAAAAAATTTAGTTTGTCGTGTCGATGGCAATACTTTTGCTGGTTTACTGTTGTATGGATATTAGTATCATACCTAATATATTATTATGTAGATTACCTACACCAATCACAAATAGGAGCAAAGTGCTTCTGTGCCTTGTGACACTTTGTGGCTATTGCAGTTATATTTACATGTCAATATCTATCTATCTTTCTTTAACTTTGTTGTTTGTGGGTGACGCAGATAGTGTATAAGATTATTATTGGATTTCTTTTCTTGAGATACTATGTACGTTCTATTAGAGTTGAACCACAATCTACTCTAGAGTAAATGTTATAAGTTGGAAAGGTAAGACTTAAAACAGTGCGACAGTTATGTAACTTGTACAGAACCGAGGAGAAGAAGAATAGTTCTCATTATATCGGCGCCATGCCATGCCACCCTCCTTTGCATAACAATTATATTACCCTTTACACTTACACTTCGTTTGTACAATGTATACCTTTTGTACCAATATCGGTATATAATCCTTTTACTGTACCTCATATATAGTAGATTCAATTTTGGCATTTAAAACTAAGGAATCCTTCAAAATTTAGTCTTCTATATGCAGATAACAGAAATACGCTGAGTCTGTATTGGTGCCTAGTGCCTACTACCATATACTTATTTAAAAAATCACAATCAATAAGAATAGGTTGTTAATATGGTAATGATGTAAACCTAAGGTTATTTGAAGACAGGATAAAATATTACGAAGGTAGGCCTATTTATGTTAATGGTATGAATACATAGGAAAGTATGTACGTACTATCACCCTCTACTAATGTGTTTGCATTTACATTATATTTTTTTAATACAGCATAATAGTTGCACTTACATTAGTGTTACTAATACTAACTATCTCTATGTTCTTACTATTGTATAGCTTTTAAGTACCTAGATTTTCTTTGAAGCTTAGATACACACTTCACACATAATATTATTCAATAGAGGAGTAATTCTTGTTAGTAGATTATAATACGACCACCAACCAACTAGTTCAGGCCAAGCCAGACTTTGAGTTGGTGTACTTTGTCTCGACTTGTCTTTAACTCTGACTTGACTTGACTTCTCTTGGCTATTAGTATCTATTGTTGTATTCTATTCGTTACGTCTTATTAGTGTAAGAGATATGTAACACAGGGAATGAATACAAATTCTCTTAAGCATTTTCTATTTAAATTCAATTTTCCAGGTAAAACAAACAAAATGAGTAGGGTACGTCTGGGATCCATGTAATGTAAAATGTAAAGTCAAATTGTAAATGCTAAAGGTAACTAAAATGCTCCACCCATCCAATTCAGACAAGTCAAGAGTCAAGTAAGTCCAGACTAAGCAGGCAGGGCCAGGACCAGCCCTTAAGTTTACTTAGGCTAAACGAGGTAATTTCCCTTCAGTTTTATTAAAGAGCCGAATAGGAAACTTCACTTGACTTTTTTCGAATTCTAAGTACCTACTCTCCTACTTAACGTTTACCAAACCAATATTCTACTTCAACTTATGTAATGTAAATGTAATAGTACTTATGTAAGTAATGTGTGGAAGACATGTATATATGTGCCATTGTGAAGGAATAGAATATACTTTTATATATTGTACCTGTAAAGGATAATAATACAGATATATGATTGTGGTGATGTGTGCAATAAGCATCTTCATGGAGCAGTCACAAATCGACTGCTATTATAAGTAGGATCACTAAAACTAATTGTAAATAATTTTATTTAGCTATAAGTACGAACGTGTAGTATTATAGGTCGTAAAATAAAAGTAACTTCAAATTACGTCTCAAAGGCCGAGAGAATACTATTATACGAGTTTTGGATAGTTTTAAAATGAACTTAACCCTTTAGATTTAGAGAAAAACAATTCAACATAACACAACTGAAATAAAATAGTATGGAGGAACAGTACTAATGCATATTGAATTCGTTTGTCAATATTATTTCTATATGCATACTTATAGGTACACGTTTCCTATATAAAGTGTTTTATGATGAAGAAGACATGGTGTACCATGTATGTAGGTGGACTGAACTGCAGACTAAACTTACTTTACCCAACTTAAATAAATACAGTAAAATATTATTCTCGTTCTGTTCACAAAGTTTTTATTGCTTTACGATTTGTCTATTTATAGCGTGAGGAGCATGTTTATAGAATAATATTGAATTTTGATGAGATGAGATC
Organism: Tomocerus mixtus; assembly: GCA_034694165.1. NCBI lineage: Eukaryota > Metazoa > Arthropoda > Collembola > Entomobryomorpha > Tomoceridae > Tomocerus > Tomocerus mixtus. Next base: position 2,329 of record JAQFYC010006931.1, read on the forward strand.
CAGTGAGATTGGCTTCACATCTTTTGTCAAGTTACTTTTATTTCGTATGTCACACTATGTTCTGTAGCTTTCTTAAACATTGTCTCGTTGATGTTCTAAAATGATTTGAAACTGGGTAATTACGAAAGTATAGTCATCTTGCACTTGTGACACCAATGACACTGACACCATGATACTTTGAACACTTCATGTAATAAAAATATTTAGACAGGCTAATCAGTGTAATTTAAACCAAAGCAAATTGTCATTTTGTCATGTAATTTTGATTTGACAATGTGTAGTATAATTATATGACGCTCTGAGATGGTAATACCGATGTACTATAATGAAAAATATTATAATTAGTTGTAATATTTTTGTGTCAATAAAGTCGTATTCTGTTACATAGTTAGCTAACGAAGTAGCAAGTACCCAATTTATACGTTAAACAGTATGGAATTAGGAATACCTTAAAAGCCCTCTAATTTAGTGTTAGTGTAAAAATTTAGATATTACAAGCACATTGTGCAAAAGTGTAAATTAGCCAGGAGCATTGCATTTACATCAAGAATCTTTTATAGCGTCACACACAATCACAATCACATGCGGTGAAAATGTGTCACGCTCCCTTATTTCCCATTTTGTAAGGAATAGGAAGGTCAATAGTGCAGAATGGAGTAGTGAAGTAGCACAATAGTTTTCACACAAAGTAAAACCATAGAACTCCAAAATAAAAGTGTGACTTTACTAAATATAGTTAGTAGTGAGGAGGAGTTGAGAATTGGCTTTGTTCCCGTGCTGGTCTGGCTTTGCTGCTGTGATGACAAAGTGATGATGAGTGCCCTTCTAGCATTCTCCTCTCTATTCAACCGGAAAACATTCATTTTTGAGGGGAAACTTCATTTTTCTCATACAAAAGGTGAAAAGTAGGGAAACGTGCAAGAGCCTTAATATTAGTATTCCGTATTTGTAACTAAATAACATAAAGTATAATAGAGTTCGTAGGTAAGTTAACTTAGGAAGGACAAAACTACGGAGTTATATTAACTACAGCTAACTACAATAGAAATATTATACAAAGAGGCAACATGATGGGCTAATAGAGACTAAATAGCTATTTTCCTCAATACAAATGCATGGAATAAAATCAGCATCCTCGGGCCATAAGCTACACAATACATTTACGTAAGATCCCAGGCTTACCAGACAATGATAACAACACTGTGCTAATATTGAACGCATGGTTAAAAATATTTTCGAGAAATAATAAATATGATATAAAAAGCATAATAGATACAAGACACTGATGTTCCCCTGAAATGTAGCTAATATCGATGCGATGGTGCTATCATGTTAAAATTTTTAATTTTTCCAGTGAAATATCCGAAATTCCAACTCACTATCAAAAATATAATTTTCATTTACCGCCAGTTTAACGTGGGCAATTTTAACGAGTTCAATTATGCGAACGTTCCGTTTCCTTTTCGGTATTTTGTGAGTTAGGATAACGGAACTCTGGGATTAATTTATAATGAACATTTCATACGAAATTAACAACAATTTTAACCCAATTATCTGTAATAGCTTATCTATGTCAAAATTGACATTGATTTAACACGTTTTGAACAAAAATAGAAATAATGCTGCTTTTTGAAGTTACGTTTTCTCTCACCACGTTATTTTAGCATGAATTAATTTAGAGTGCACATTGAGAAAAATTTAAGATGTTGAAATCTTATCCCGTGTCACACTGCATTTTGGATACAAAAGTTGCGTACCAACCAAAAAACGAGAAAAATATGGCAAGCCTGAAGACTGTACATCTACATTTTTGTATCCTGTCCTGTGACATAATTGACACCGTGATGTAACCTTCTCTTCATTTCCCATTGTATTCACGCAGTTTCACATAATAGAAAAGTAAGTTGCTACATTACAATACTTATAATAAATCCATACAATGGCTAAATAGAAGAGAATGAACGACTGCAAATAGAGGAAAAGGAAGACCCCCCAAAATTGAATTCAGAGATGTGTGCTGTTGTGTCTCGTGTTGGGCTATGTTTTGTTAAATATCAAATGCACACATTCAGCAAAGTATTACACAAAAAGCGTTAACGTCTCCATAAACAGTAACAGAACGAGAATTCAATGTGTCGTGTCGCGTCAGTCACATCAGATTTACTATTTTCTCTTATTCAATGCCCTCCTTTATGTTTTCACTTAAGTCTTTGGCTAACTAACTATAAGTAAGCTCACTATTCCATCGTTACGATAGTGCATTACCAAAAATTACATTAAACACAACCAATTCCATTGCCTAGAAGCCTTAAGCTTGTATTGACAATATATACGAGGTATTTATTAGCCATATTCAGCTCAGCGCAGCTTAAGTTGGGAAACCTTTATTTGCTACCGAATTTACCTTACTCATACTTCTCTGTCATACAGTAAGCTTGTTGTGAAAATTGGATTAAATTATGTCGTGCCTTTAGCTGGCTGTTTGTAAATAAAGTTCATATTAATATAAATGCCTTCCTATACAGAAATTACCAAGCCCCGGATACCTACATGTAAATGTATATTTGTCCTTAGTTATAATGGATATATAATGTCATATGGATTTTGTATGTGTTTATTTGTATATACAAGTCCTTATAAGTAACTGTCCTTAACGTAAATTATATAAGTAGAGCAACCACTACTAAGTATACGATAAAAAGTAACTTAATTAGTAGATGAACTATTTATGCCCAATTATTTATAGACAAAATTTTTAGAGTATAAACAATTTGATTTGTATTTTCTATAAAAACTTTTCTATGCGACAATATAGTAACAGTTTCTATAAAAAGTTGGAGACAGAAATGAAGAGCAACTATAATCTCTTTCAGCTGAAGAATATTTTATAGTAGTATGACAAATTGCTATATTTTGCTTTGGTAGAAGTACTTAAACTTCTATCGTACTTAAGTTTAGTCAATCGGCTCCGATTTGATTGTGAATGAAGAGAAGGTCGCTAGCTACGTTCTACGTTACGTACGCGGAGAGAATTGAATGTGTAAGTATAATAGAACGAGTAAGAACTGATTGTGTGTAAAGCCTGGCCTGAGGCTTCTCTGTTAAAATTTACAATCTGTATTCACCACGCTGTTATATATTGAATGTTGAAGTTTGTCATGTACTTTGCAAGTTCATAGAGTGTACTGTACAGTATAAGAGAAAAGGGGCCGTATTAATGCAAAGAGAAAAGATATTATAGGAATGGAAATGTAATTCGTTTATTAGCTATTTCACGCTTTGCTGGAATTTCAATGGCTGATGTTCAGGGGGTCTCCTAGTTTTCATTCATGCCACGAGAATTAATTAGCCTTCCAGCTAGGCTCTTGACTCAACTCAAGTGAAACTTACGGGAGCCACTTTACTTTACAATTGTAACCAGGCCAGGCCATAAGATCCAATCCATTCCGAAGCAGCCCAATTCATTCCACGATGAAAGAAAGAAAAGGGAAAGTTGGTTACTCTGAATTTTACCGATTTCAAGTTGAGGAAGTTCAACTCGGGCGTTTGGTCCACAAATAAATAACTGTGTTTATGCTGATTGAATAAATATGCTAACGAGATACTTAAATCATAATATTATGCAATGATTTCCTTTTTATTAAAATATGTAGCATTTCCTTTTCCGCCCAGCATACAGAAACCTGCATTAGTACATCATTGCAAATCGATGTATTATGTTAGAGCTGTAATTAGCTGGAAAATATTTTATTTTCGATTTAATTTAAACGCAAATAATAGACAAATCGATATTTTAAATTGAATTTGCTCATGTCGGTACTGTTTATTGTACTTATGTGCCATCATGTGCGACGTACCCTTCTAAAACGCGGTTGAAATCCTCTAAAGTTATACTCATAGGAAAAAATTCTCATTTAATAGGGCACTTAATTAAAATAAGGACTACAATAGATAACAGTACAAAGGTACAGCTTTTAATTTTTAGTATTAAAAATAATAATATATCTGAATGTAATAGTAGTATTCACAAAAAAGAATGTTGAATTCTTATTCTAGATGTGATGTACTACATGTGCAAAAAATAAATACAACAAGGCTGGGCTGTAAAGTTTATTATCGTGTTATAAAGTTAAAAATGACAATATAAAGCTTGCAAGTAAGCAGGTTCTACAACTGACTCTATTTCGATAGAAAAAATGTCACTTAATTATTATTATTTTTTGCTTATCAGTAACTAACTACATTTGCAGTTGTCACTTTACGCTAAGCGTAAGTGTCTAGCGCTATAAAAGACTTTTTAGTGTAAACACCTTTCCTTGCCACTTGCATACTACTATTTACAGTGCTTCCCTTTGAAAATCAGGTATTTTTAATTAGCACTGGCTGATACTAACATATTTATGCGGTATACCATTATATATTCTATTTAGTATCTGGAAATGTATATAAATACATCATATCACATAAATCATGGGAATTAAAAATGTTACTGTACTCTGTACTGTAAGGATGTAGCTTAATGGTAATTTGCACTTCAAGAACATTATCGTAAGTAGAGGAGGAGAATAGCAAAGAAAGGGTTGTAAGTTGATAGTAGAGGACATGAAAATACAAACTAATTGCGAGACTGAAATTAAAGGGTTTTATTGCAATTGGCCGGTTCTGCTTTTATTATTATTACTTAGCAGAATAGAACTGGAATGATTGAATGTAGAGTACAGCGTAGTAAAGTTATATTCAGTATGACAGTTATACTGTAGTTATCCAACGTTACGTACTTACTTTGATTATTTAAACACAGGCGGTACGAGTTTAGTTTATTGTTCGTCAAGTGAACCCGTTGCACCTTAATTTATTAAAACCGTAACGAGGGAGAGCTGAAATGAGAGAGAGAATACTCTCACTTTGAGCCATCAAATTACTAATATACAGGATAAACTATTCATAAAAGTTGGACAACATTAGACAAGGGTTGGATGTTGGATGTTGGATTGGAGGAGATGAAGTGAGTGAGATCTCTATTTTTGTTTACGTAAAGAGTAAAGGCAAAGGCTATAAAGATCCATGCGGCAGAGAAACTTTAGCAAAAAAGAGTTGACAAGAGAAGCAGCTTGAATAAATGCATATTTGAATGAGCATACATAAGCCATAGGAAAAAAATACCATTAGGATAACGAACCTTTGACACCAAGGCACGATTTCAGTCATCTTAACTGTGGTGCTTGAGAATTTTATACTTTTAAGTGTGCTAAGCAATTATCATTTGCAAACCATATTTCTAAGTTACTACAATAGCCCATATGGAAAATTTTGGTGATAATTACTAGCACATTTTTTTTGTACAGGCAAAAGTTTCAATATCCGAATTGTTACTACTACACATTAAAATATGAAGTTTTTTGGTCGAATTCGTGCCATAAATTCCTCGATATATTTACTACTTGATCCCTCTGTACAAAAATTTGCCAATATTGTATGCGAATGTAGACAATTATTCATTTTTTACCGAACAGAGTGGCGAAGCTAGACACAAATATATTTTTATCGTGTAAGCAGTGTGCCTTCGACACATATGTTTATGTACTTAGCAGTGGACGGAATAAATAAGGTAAAGTAAAGCAAAGCGCTAATGCTAATGTAAATGAAACAACAAAAAGTATTTTAAGTAAGTAAAAGTAGTGAGAAGAGAAGAAAAGGAAAAAGTGTCCCGTTCTGTTTTCCGTCCTCTGTCCTGCTATGCCGTGTCACTCACATTAGTCTCAATCCTATTCGAAAGTTCAAAAGAAGGAACTCAAATAAAGTAAACGAATCACCTACTGACTGACTCTTTTTAGTTTAGAAAAGAAACGAATTGCTAAACTGGATCTTTTCATTCCCTGCCCGGTCTTCTTTCATAGAAAACATTCCCTACGATACTATATGGTAAGCTCTTGAGTTTAAGTGTGTGTTTGCTTTGCATTTCAATCCAGTTTAAGAGCCCGACCAATTGAGAGGAAATCAAGCTGAAATTCCTGAGTCTCTTAAGTAGAAACGTAACTTGAGATTTCTTTGCTGAGGCCGCATCCAGGCTAAATGGTAAATATACTCTACAAATAATATAGTATTCATGAATTCAGAGGGAAATGGAGGCCTGCTTGTGTCCTTCGGCTATCTACACTCTACATACACATTATATAATAGTAGAAGAATTTGTCTCCTTTAGATCACTATTAAGTAAGTGGAATTTTTAAACATTTTGGAAGACCTCTGGACCTACGAATATAAGTTATTTCATATTGGAAAGTGCTCTTTATTTTTACTCCATGGCGAAGTATACCTAATCTCCTAAAATATAGTTTTAATATTATTATAAATAGTTTCATTATGCAAATGCCCTTGCTACAATCATTTCTCTTTACATAGTGACAAATGCTCTAACAACTAATGACCCCATAATAATTATTCCGTATGTTATATTGCAAATACCTTACACGGGGCGAGAAGAATAGTTAGGATATTTGACTTTTAAAGAAGGGTTGCAATGAGAATACCGCTATATTTAATTTCATATTATTCTAAATGCGAATGTTAAATTAAACCTGAATTAAATACAAGGTAAATTTTCAAGTCCAGATAGATGAAGGTTATTGCTACAGAGCAATTATTTACACAGGCATTGATACAGTAAGCTACTAACAATAAGGGAGCATAATAGGAGAGATGGTTGCTCGAGATTTGCCTTTGAACTTTGCAATAAATGTTTTTACACCAGAAGCCCATTTACAAATAATTTGTCAGATTGTATTATCTTTTTCTACTGGTAGAGAATAGATTGTACTTTAATAGTAATATAATTTTCAACCACGTTTTGCGACAGTATAGTGGTAGTATGGTATCTGTAAGTGTAAAAATTTCATAACAATGCTTTAGTTAAAAAATCAATTCGTTCCAGTACTGTTGTAAAGTTTTGAGTGAAATAATTGGCTAATTACGATACACTATACCTATATAAGCAATATTAATGATAATCTTTCGTTTACACGTTTCTTTACGTAGTATATGAGTGCAAAACCCTTCATTGAAAATAACGGGATTCGTTAGCATCAGGAAAGTACACTACAATACACGAAAGTTATACCGCAAATGAGAATGCCTATGTAGACAGTAGAAGAGGACAAAAGGCTAATAAATTCTGCTCATTATTCCATCAAATATTGTGTCCAGAGGAGAAAAGGGAAAAGAGAAGCTTACTCTTTCTAGGTTGACAATAAACTGAAATAATCCAATCCAGTGGCATGGCATGGCATAATAATATATAGTACATAGTACATAAATAATAGTTAATAGCTAATGCAATCTATAGGAGTAAAAGTAAAGGGAAACTGTCCCAGTTACTGTTGTGTTACTCTCGTAAAATATTATAACAAACATAACATTAACATTGTACAGAGTTACCTACTTTATAAGTAACCTAAACTATACATTCAAAAAACCCAATCCAAAACTAATACTTAACAACAGAGTATTGGTATCACTTATTCACTCAAAAAGCTTAGTTTGCTTTTGGCTTAAATGCCTGAGTTTGATCATGGTCTGGTCTGGCTTAGTTTGACTGCCCTATGTATTTGGAAAAGCATTTCATGTCACAAAAGTAGAACTAGTTGGTTTTGGCTTGGCTCTCTCACCAGTTCCATAGTTCCATTCCATTCCATTCCAGACCATGCCAGGTTCTAGTCCAATCCAATACAACGCTAAATACTTTGGAATATTTCTGACATATTTGCCCACACCATTCTCCACGTCAAACACACGCCTCGACCTGAGTTAAGAGAGGAATAATGGTAATAGGACCCATAAAATAATCCGGCTAAGGCAAATCAAGGTAACAAATTTTCAAAGAGTAGTTTCCTGTCAGACTTACAATGCTCTGTGTATGAATTTAATATTTTATATTCTAGATTCTAGACCGAGACCGAATGAAACTGAGCTCAACTGCTGTGCTATGCCATCGCTTGGCATGGCATTTGGATCCCAAGTGCTACAAACAACCTGAAATGCAAAGAATGTGTGTTTTGTGCTCCTGTAGTGTATCGCTAGTAGTAGAATAGAGATTTCTTTGATTGTGTATTGGTTATAGGGATGGAAAGCAGATTATTATCTAAGCATTGTGTATTGTGTACATTACAAACACTACAATCTGTTCATAGACTCACGTCAGTTCATTTTCATTTGATTTCTGTTTTGTCTGCTACAGAGAAGCTTAACGTACCTTCTACTTTCTACCTTACGATCAAAAAGGAGATCTGACTAATAATTCCAATGTGTGTACTCTATAAGTATGATATGAATGTAATTTGTAAACCTACTTATTGTATTTGCACAGAATTCTATGCACACAACACAGCACATTCAAAATACCCCTGGAGATCAGAATCTGAACACAGGCCAAATCATATTTTAGTTATAAGCAGTTGGTGAAGGTCAAAAGGATACTTTAATTGTAAAATTACATTGTATATGTGTTACCCATACCTACCTACCATCAATTTAGCCAATTGCGCAGTGTAAAGGGGATTTAATAGTATTAAAGCTTAAAATTTTAATTAGCATAGCAAAATTGTATGGACATGGAAATACAGGAGTTATTTATTTCATTGTGGCCAAATACAAAGAGAAATTCCATGCACAATTTTTTCATAGAAATGCAAATCTCCATAAAACACCTTGTGGCTTGGTTATGACTGAATATGATAAGTTGAATTAAATATCAAAAGCAGAGATTAACTGTACTTATTGTTGATTAGTTGGGAATTTAAAAAGTTTTGCAACCGAATACATATTCAATACATATTCTGCGGATTTACGTATTGTTAGGAACTAAATACATAGCGTATTAGGAGATGTATATGTATACAATATATAATATTTGCATGTCTTTATTTAAGGACCCCGGATTCGCTGTCCTGGCTTGGCTGGGAATCGACAAATCTCCATCTGTTGGCGAGATTTGATAACTTATTTTAACATGCTCAGAG
>JAQFYC010006932.1:0-11339 GCA_034694165.1 Tomocerus mixtus
CTCTTCTCATGAGAAGCGGAAGATAATTGAGACGTGTCTCTATTATTTCAGAATTTTGACACAGATATCCCCCCATAAGATCACACGAACTATTCATTCTACAGATACTCCATGTTCTCCATGCGATGAGCATAAAGTAGATTGATAAAAACTGAAAGCTTAACCTATATAGTATCTATTCTATCAGTACAACTGCTATTAGCACTTATACTTAAAAATTACACATCGTATATAGTAACAAAAAGTTTATTATACTACTTAGTATACCTACTATTCATAGTTAGAATTAAAAAATTAGTTGATAAAGTCTGCCTCCTGTATATTAAATGTAAATGTGAATTCAATGTGCTAAGGTGATTTAAGCTTTGCATTTATTTGCTATGTGTATGTCCTAGGCCCTATAGGTACACTACACACACAGTACATAGAACTACCGCCTAAGGCTTAATTTGTGGTAATTGCTTGTCGTTCTAAACGAAATCTGTGTTAAGAAATTTAGTTTTCAATATTTAAAATAGCATGTATTAAAAAATTTTGCATAATAATTTTCACTTTGAAATATTGAAATATTTTTTTGGCATTTTTGGTTGGGAAAGGGTTGATTTTCAGATTTTGATTGAATTTTGTTAAGAGAATGATAACAAATTAATAATACTAAGTATTTGCAAAAAGAAAATATTTTGGCACCCAATGGGAGTAAATGCGAATATAATAATAAAATAAGATTTTAAAAGATACATAGGTACAGATTTATCCTCCTTGTAAAATGCTTCTTGTCCAATGCCTTCATTACAATAAGAATCGCAAAAATGGAAGCTCATATAGCACTTTGGTACAGTTCGGGTTCCTTATGCCGTATGGTACTGTGTGTAAGTGTGTATCCCCGACATGTATACTTTTTAGTTAAATAGTTATTGCAAGGAAATGTAATCTAATCTGTATAATTTTGTGCTGGTTGTGACTCTTTCATTTAGAACGCATATTAGCAACATACATTTATATGGGCAGATATCTTTTAAATGTATTTCTACAATGTAATGCGTTGAATGGAAGTTGGAAGCTGCTTTTTGCTCCAGCTCTGGACCTACAGCCTACAGCTATGTACTTGTACATTTAATTTATAACAGACACCTATATAGCCATATATATGAATTGTTTCGTACATTCTCTCATGCAAGTAAACCAAAGCAAAAAACTAGGATTACAGACCTTTAAATAAGTAATTACTGGATGTGCACCGTGACACACAACCATCTTTGCCGTCTGGTTCTCATACTAGAGCACAGTTTGGGGAAAACCTGGAGTAGCTTATTTGTAGAGAAACTTTTTGCGAATTTATGTTTGCAAATTTATCAAAATCGGTTAAATTTGTGTATTCGTCTCGTGTCGCAATAATCGTTCCAGTTTCATGCAACAATACCTATGCCATGCCATGTCAATCAAAATGAAACTGTTCATACTCTTGCTGGAGAACTGGAAAGCACCGCTCTTCCTCCATGGTTTTTTCCATTATCTAGCTTTATTTATACCTTCCGCTTAATTTTCAATTAACTAATCAATCACAGTTAACATAAAAAAACAAGTCAAAACATTTTGAGCTTTGAACACTTTTTATCTTTCTGTGTGTGGATCATTCTCAATTCCTCTACCGATAGTGTTCATTCTCCATTGTGCAGTAGGTGTGCCGTGTGTCATGGCATACACACCTATATATCCACCTGAATAGTGTCAACCGATAAATTCTCATCGCTATTGCTTGCATTAATTATGTTCACAATGCTTTACTTATGTGTATATGGCATTTCTTTCGTTCCTTTCTGTGAAAATACTTTACAAAGGCTAAAAACGCAAGACAAAGTTGCATTTTAGCTTTAGCTACATAGTTAGATGAAGAATTGACTGTTTTTTATTATTATTAGTGAACAATAGAAAAGCGATGTGCTATGTAAAACAAAGCTTAGCATTTGATAGTCATTCTACTAACTATCTACGAGCTCCTGACTTCAGCAGAGCATGCAAAGATCCAACGATTCAAGTAATTCAAGTTCAGTACGCTCGATAATGACTTGAACTTGAAGAAATCTCTTCTGACTTGAGTGAACATAATTAAATATTTAGTTTATCCAGTAGCAGTTATCTTTATATAGTACATAATAGTGCTATAGTAATAAGCATTATCTTTACATTGATGCGAATGCTTGTAACTGTCAATTTTTAAAAAAGGATGTTGCAAAGTAATGTATAATGACCTACCAAGCAAAATGCTATTTTTGTACTTTCATTTTTAATACACAATACATCTGCACACATTGTGTTCAAGTAAATGCTAAACATTACCTTATGTAGTATATAAGATATAAACTACCTATAGAATCTGTTAGCAAAACTTTTGCTACCATCCAAGTCCAAACCAAATCCATTTTCCAAAATCATTTTGTACGTGCTAAATAGTTAGCACCATTTTTCAATAGGAAATAGAGTAGATATTACAGTATACTATATCTGTATTATGCCTTTTCGCTGTATTATGTATACCTTCCTGTAAATAGTTCAGGATAATTTTTTGAATATATACCTAGCTCAGTTTGGAAATCAAAGGTCAAAGTTACAATTATTGTTTTATAGTTCATTCATTCAAATTCAAATGAGGAAACAATGGATTATGGATATTTCCAATCCACTTGTAAGTAACAAGACATAAGATTACATGTTCATGAAATCTTTAATGCATGCTGCTTTAGTAGCATTTGCAAAATTTTATTTTTATAATTTATTTCCATTCTTACTTACGATAAGTACGAATATGCTACAAACGTTAATTAAATCAGTTACATTTATACATTCAATTGTAATTAGTTTAGTATGTGCTTATTTGTGCACAATATACTTACTTGCATTTGTGTCTCCTGTACTTCCTGTTTGTATTGACTGATTTAATTATAATTTATTATGTTCAATTCGGGGCACAATATTTTTAGGTTGAGAAAAATTCTCTTGTCACTTTGCTTTGCTAGATATTTTGGTACTGACACTGACAGTAAAATAGTAGCGCCCGTTTAATGCCTATGTCCATTCATAGAACTAACTTTTGTCAGTTCTGATTGCTGTTAAAATATTGAAAGTTTCATGGAAAGTGCTCGAAAAATTACCAGAACGCATTAGAAGCGAAAATAGATTTAATAATACAAAGCATTTACCTAATTACATCAATTTACATGTCACTATACAATACAATTATCCACAAAGTCTACAAATCTACAACAAATAAATAGTTAACAAGAGTAGAGAAACCTATTAGCTAATATTTGTGTTTACCAACTTCAAGGTAACATTTACTATTTGACAAGTCTCAATCTCAATGGGCAAACAAAGTAAAAGTAAATTAACAAACGGTCTAATCCAACTCTACTTACTATAATCGATATTCGTCAGTAAACAAATGTTTGTAAATTGAATTATTCGAATAGTACCTATATATACATACTATTTATATAGAAAACTTGTACATTACTAATTATTTTTGAAGTATAAATAATATCTGGTTCTCCACTTTGTGTGTGGTCCAATAATTAGAACATTATTGTACGTAATTACTTTGCTGTTTGCAGTTAGCACTATGTACGTAGAAATGTTCATGTTCCATTCAAACAAAAAAGATAACTTTAGTACGTACTTGGGAATCTTAATTTTGTTCTTACAGTGTAGTGATTTAAATTGAGTTTTTAATGGCTGCCAATTAATGATGCCGGAATATGACTGAAACCTGTACGAACTGTAGTTGTGTTTCGCTTAGCATAGCTGAACTTGGTCGGCAGTAGTGTGAGTTTAGCTGAACACTTTTGTGATTTCTATCTGACATGTATTTACATATCCCTTCACATACTGTTCCTTCAAAATTTTACATAAGTAGTACATAAGCACCATTTACTTATGAGCAATTTTCTGTTATAGTACCCTCCACAAAAGTGTTCAGTTAAACTCACACTACTCCCACTCCCGACTAAGTTCAGATCAGCAAAGCGAACACAGTTACAGTTCGTAAAGGTTTCAGTCATATTACGACACAATTAATATCAAGTCATTTTTAATTCCGAATTTTTTAATGCACAACTTAGGTAACAGACCACAGACGATAGGAAAATCATGAGAAAAGTCTAGCGATAGAATGTTTCTCACAGAAAACCTATTTATTCCAGTTCAGTTTGTGATTAACTATTTGTATTACGCAAGAATAACCTATGCCAACATAAGTCCATTTGTCAGTCTCGTTTCTATTGTGGTCATATACTTATACTTATACATGCCTGACCTTAGATATTACTCGCTGTATTGTGCATGCACATTCTATAGGTACATAAGTAGGTTAGCAAAAATGTACAAATAATGTAAAATGTAGGTAAAGGCAGAACTCGGTCTACTCGCTAAATTCATTGTCGCATTAATAATGTGTACTGTGCATACATAATCACTGTTACGACGAAATAGGTTCTGGTATGATGAATGATGACTAGGGGTGACCTACTGAGGTCACATTGCTTTCCAATTGATAAATTCACCATTAATTCATTCAAATTACCTACATTAAATAGTTTAGTATCATTTCCTACAATTATTGCCAAAACGTGACACTACCCAAACCAGTAGCTATGTATAGATATATAGAAGGGAAATCAATTACTGTTGTTTTCGTTCATTTATAATTGGTGTATATAAATGTAAATATCCTAAATTGCGAGATTGCAAACAATTCCCAAATATTTAATTGATAAACTGCATTTATCCATAATTGCTGTTGTCGAAGGAAAGGATAGCATCAATATTGCGATAAATATATAACGATGACAATTTCACCCACTTTCATTTTATGCGTCTATATGTCTACGAATAATAAATAGTGCAGTTCACTAATTCCTGTTTACATTTTAGCAACGATAATTTCTGCTTAGTTTATTAGTATCAGTCTTAAGTAGGATCATTTGCCCTGTCAGAGGAAACAATAAAATTGAGCTGGGTATTTATTTATTTATATATTATCATGTTTAATAGAAAGAGAAGAAATTAATCGACAAGGTCACGTTTGTCTTATTACCACATGAATATAAGCCATATTACATGATGTTAGCTTATGTTGCTGAAAATGTACTTCACCATTCGCGGTAGCATAAAAACCTGCAAATAATTCACATTATAATGGCATGTACACATTTAGCTATTTATTTTGTACATATCATTATATTGTGTATTAAATATGGCAATATGACCGCAACAGAAAAAGCAGTCATCTGCTAAGTTTACTATGTCGCTATGTGTGATTAAAACGTAAATACCTCGTGACTCGTGAGTAGAAGCAAATGATTGAAAAAGTCAACATAGAAAGATTTTTTGCGACAAGCCACGAGAGAAGAGTGAAATTATTATTTATTTAAGCAGAATGATAAAGCATTTGTGAATAACTAATGTAGGAGACAGTTTTTGTTGCTTAAAGTAACAGCAAAGATGAGTTGGATTTGTGTTTGAAGGTGGATGGAATTGTCCGCAGTAAAAATACGTGTAGAATCCACCAACACTTAGATTACACTATTGTCAGTTATGTTTAATCACTAATAATGTTATTGTAATTTATTTTATTAGTATAATCCACAAATGAATGACAAAACAATATCAACACTTGAAATGCTGCAAGGCCAAACTTAAAATCCCATTTAGCATGTGCCATACATTCACATACTACAGGACAACTCACCAGATTGGACAAAATCTTAATCTTTTTGTGGAGAATCTTTATGCTTGTTGATACTACCCGTTTCATTATCATTACATTTGGCTTAATTTCGAGTATCAATTTGCAAAAAGTTTCTTTACAAGCTACAAAAATTGTTTTAGGTTTTATCCAGCAGTTCTGGAAGTATGCTAGTCATAGACATGCATATGGTTACTGGTCACCCTGTATAACTTTGCTAATCTAGAGAGCATTAATTTGTAAATATGAATGAAAGTATTCTACGTGCTTAGATTGGGGTTTGCCCTTTTTGTCACTTCACGATTACGATCAGTATTGGTGCTAAAAAATGCTAATGTCAACAATACCCGGAGCCGGATGGGATAAGGATAAGCGTAATTGATAATCATTACTAAAAAATCCTGCAGATATTATTATGGAGAAATGGAAGCAAACTTAGCTTCGGTGTGCATTTCAATATACGTACAGTACAGATAGTTACCCGCTAATTGGTAAAAACGCATTAAAAGTATGATATTATTATGATCGTGGAATGATTGATGATATATTTCCTAGTAGGAAATTCCTACTGTCGCTCATAAACCTATAGGGAAATCTAAGTACGTAATTTAACTTAAGTATCAATTGTTTGTCCACGATCAAGAAACATGACAGACGCAGAGCTGACCATGACTGACAATTACTGCACTACAGATAATGTGTTTGTACTTATATTAATGCACTGTATTGTAATTTTCCACTCTGAAACATGAAAGAGTAAAAAATCTTTGTTTACCTTTCAATTAATTGCGTCAACAAATGAAGATAAGGCTGACACAAGGATTTAAGCAAAATGCATGACAATATTCGAACGTTTTGAAATTATTTGTACACAATTGCCAATTACACATTTTGAATTATTTGTACACAATTGCCAATTACACATTTTGAATTATTTTTACACAATTGCCAATTACACATTTTGAATTATTTTTACACAATTGCCAATTACACATTTTGAATTATTTTTACACAATTGCCAATTACACATTTTGAATTATTTTTACTTTCTTGTATAATACAATTTCGCATATGAATTTATTGATCATTGTAACTAATCCAAGTAATTGCTAATACTAGGTAAATGTACCCAACTTACTTTCATAAACGTTCTTATTACAGCATATGTGCAATTCACACTTTGTAGACTAAACTAAAAATACCAATGCAATGCATAACAATAAATTATTCATGCCTTTGTATTTTGCAGATAATTGTTTAAATCTACTATAAAAATAATTCCAATTATTGCAAAAATATCACATGTAATTTGCAAAAACATTAAAGTAATATACTTAACAACTATACTTACTTACATGTAGGCTCTAGGTAATGAATTCCTGAAGATACATCTTAGATACATTATACAATTTTTAGGGCTATTATGATTTCATGAGGACTTTTCAGCACTTTTCCTATAATATGTTTAGTGTGTACGCAATTATATATAAGCGAAAGCATGTAATGTAGCAGAATCTTTTAGACGATGGTTTTAGTGAAGAGTAATCCGAGGTGTTGCAAAAACCTGCTTCACGTGATGCAATATACCGTTTAAGACTGCACATCTTTAACCTGTTCTTTAGGTATTTATCATAAACAACTAAACAAACATTATCCTGATTATCCATATGCTCAAGTTCAAGTTTAACTGAAGATCATAATAGATTCTAACAATCATAATCACAAAGCATCAAATCTATTGTAATGGGGTCGATAAAATTCATCTGTCTTTTACTGTAAGTTGAATTATGAATTTATTATTAGCAGAATTTCACATTTACAAATACTTAATAATATTTAGACATTTAATTATACAAAAATGAGTACAAGAAAAGCAGATTTAATTTCTTACTGTAACTGTTGGATAAAATAATGATAATTACATTACATCAGTTTAAACTAGCTAAATCGCAAGTAATTGGGATTAGGATTGAGTTCTTAACTTATAACTTCATTTTACATGAAGTGATTTGATCCGTGCACTATCTACAGCAGTTTACTGGAACCTCTTTGAATGTGTACTGTACATAGAGCATTTACTACTTAATCGGGCTTTACGAGACAGTTATACGCTTCTATGGAACAAGAAATAATGTTTACATACCTTTCCTTGCCAACTTGTCATGTCACTTGCATTCTACCGCAAACATGTGAAAATAATTTGTCCAACTAGAAAAGAGAAAACATGTGCACATTTTTGCAATAAGGTGGAATTAATTTTACAATAGATTTATTTAACGAATTATTTGCAAAATATAAAGGTATGAATAATATATTGTCATGTATTGGATTGGTATTTTTAGTTTAGTCTACAATTTGTCATTTGTATATATACTGTAATAAGGACGTTTATGAAAGTTAGTTTGACACATTTACCTAGCATCAATTAGATTGGGACTTTTATATAAAAATGTAATTTGAATATTGTTACTGAATTGATGGACACCTACTTATGTTTAGTGGTGTATTAAATTATATACCATTTTTATATCGTTAGGTTGTAAATCGAAGAAACGATTTTGTCATTTTAATGTGTATTGGCACAAAGATCTTCATTTGTGTAATACCTATATACGCAATTTGATTTCAGATTTCTTTCAACTGCAAATGTAATGGCAGCCGACAATCCTTTCAACTACACCATAAATCGAACATGGGACAGCAGGCCCACATTGGACAATGCCCAAATTTGCGTCAAATTTGCAAACAATTCTGTGAATGATGAAGGTGGGCTATTTATTCATGTAGACGCTCCCTTGTACAACGATCCTCAAGTGCCAGAAGATATTCCTGTAGGATCAGTAAACATGCTGTGGGATTATGAAGTAGTAGAAGTTTTCCTCCTAAGCGATTCGGCAAGCAAATATTTGGAAATTGAATTGTCTCCTAAAGGTCACTATCTGGTTCTGGAGTTGGACGGAGACAGAAACGTTACCCGGAATGAGCTCCCATTAACTAACTTTACGACTTCCGTCTCCGAAGATGGAACACGCTGGAAGGGAACTGCTTTCATCCCCGCAGATTACATTCCAGTAAATGTGAACAGATTTAATGCGTATGCTATTCACAAGTCGGATCCACATCGGGTATACATGTCACTGTTCCCGGTGCCTGAAGGGAAATATCCCAATCCGGATTTTCATCGTCTTCACTATTTCCAACCAATTGAGCTAAATCAATTGTTCGATTCTCCTTAAATGTCAAATTGATGGATTAACGGATTCATTTATTATTCCGTGTTAAAGATTCAAGTACCTACTGTCTACGTATAACTATAAGCGCTTAAAAGATAAATTCAAAAGACAAAATATTATTTATTAATTGCAATATACATAATATTTATTCTGGTGCTACCAGTATTTCATACTTTTCTACTTTATTATACTAGTACATATTATATACAAATGATAAACCAAATTGTACTTTAATTAGTTACATACTTAAGTAATTATCGCAATGAACTGTCAAAGAATAAATTAATAAATTGATTAATTGGGCTTTTATTGTTCTCCAGAAAAATATTTACAAAATGTTGCTCTATGCTATAATTCGCATTGAATAGCAAAATCTTTTCAATACAATTCTACGTATATAATGTAGCTTTCTCATATACAAATCTTTAATGCTACCAAATCGGTAATACGTAGGAATTATAAGCTCAATAATATCATCGAAAACCCGGGTAACAATTTTTATACAACAACAAAAAGCAAAAAGTATCCCTCAGAAAAATATACAATTTGAGAATTTATAAAGATGAAGATTAGCATGGTACAGATTTTTTGCACTTACTTTTGCATGAAAAATTATATTATATGATTATAAAGGACCAAGAAGTTAATTCATACAGAAAGTGCACTATGGATGATGGAAGTGGTGATGTAAAAATTACTGTACGTATTATTGTCTAAAATATAGACTGTTAAAGCCCAGACATATAAAACTGTACATATTTATAGTTCTTTACGTATAACTTATAGTTCGTTAACGAGAAAGAGAAGAAACTTAAGCAGGAAATGTGCACTAAAGAAGCTGAGAATGAGATGCAAGAATTAATTAGCGAAATGAGCGAACTGAATTCATCGTACAAGAATGAGGTTTCCAAAACATGTGGATCCAAGAATATGGGACATCAAACTTGTTTGAGCTGTCTGTATAATAGAGACGATTTGATGTTTTCCTGGATAGGAGATTTAACAGAACAGAATACTTTTCTCCTAGAAATTATAAATGAAACACGAGAGGAGGGAAATAGTGTAATTGACAATCTAGAGCAGAAACTTTCAAAAGTGATTTATGATTCTAGGAAGGCGAAAGTTGAAAAGCAGAAGAGTAAAATGCATTTGGATAATGTACTTTATGAAATGAATAGTCTGGAAAAACAATACAAGGTAATCAAAAACAGTATATAAACTACAAAACAGAATTTACAGATTTGCGAACCTTCACATAAAGCCCCTGATTGTAATTTAGAAAATTAAGGAGCAAAAACACGATTACATTATCAAACAAAAGGAAATCGATCTAAATTATTGTGATTCAGAAAGGCAAGTTGAATATCTTCGTGAACTCATCCATCGTTTAGAAATTCAAGGGTCTTGGGATATTGAAAATTTGCCATTTGACAAAGATATTCATGAAAAGCTTTTTGGCGAGAACCCTGATATCATTGGGTAGGAAATTGTAAATCTTGCAAATGTAAACAATTGGGTTCTTAAATAGTTTTTGCACAAACACTTATTTCAGTCTAAATTTTTATTTCAAATGCCAGGAGTCCCTGTACTGCTATTATTGAAGGCTGCCGAAACAAAGTTGTAAGACGCAGATAAAAATAACTATCTTCTTCATGGGTTTACTTTAATGTACATATAAAAAGTATAAATATGATTTCTCATTTTTCATGATGCAATTTCAGAAAGAAATTTTCCAAAGGGAAACCCTTAGAATGGACATAAGATTACTGAATGACACTATCAAAAATAGAAACAAGTATATCCATGCACTAGCGTTAACTATATTTAACTATTAACATATTTCCGAATTTTAGTAAACATTTTAAATATTAGCATGATTTTTCCAGAGAAATTGAAAAACTGAAAGCACAATTAAATTCTCTTGACAAAAAGGATGCAATTGACATTGAGGGTTGTGGCGATACATTATGTATTGAAAAATCTTTAAGGGAAAATGCTGTGAGTGTTGCAAAAGAAGTTCAAACAACTGTGAACATAATGGACGAAACAAGAAATTTCAAAAAGGTGGTATGGCTGAACAGTGATCAAACATTTACAAATGAATTTCTTATACTTTAAGGTAAAAAATAATAATTGTGTACAATTTGTATGTACATTATTTAGAGTTAGCTTTCGAATAGATTAAAATTAGTATAAATGCTAATGGTTTGTGTGTGTAAATGGATTTTGTGGGCATGTAGCCAGCTCAAGTTAGTAAAACATAATTCATTTTCCAGGGAGGATGATAATCTATTTAATACCTAAAATTAGCTAAAACATTATTTGGTTATTTTTATGAATTGGTGCCTTAATGCCCATTTACCCAT
>JAQFYC010006933.1:0-11331 GCA_034694165.1 Tomocerus mixtus
AGAGTTCAATTGTTCAATCTCTAACCGATTTGGGGCATTGTAAGACACCTGTGTAGTTCCACATTTTGAATTCCGAAATAAAGCATTCGAAAAATTATTTTTAGGTAACTGTTTCCCAATAATAGATAATTGGTGTGGCTTTGTGAAAATTTAATACTTAGATAGAAGAGGGATGACTGACTGAACATTTAGCGGAAGTATTTAAGTCTGTGCTAGTGTATAAAACCGCACCGATTTCCCAAAAGCTGTTGTAGCTTTCCCAGAACCTTGAAATCCCTACTACAGTTGATATTATACGACACAAGAGAATTTAAATGATCTTCTAACCTGTAGGTCTCTGACTGAAATGTTGATACGTAGGGTTCATGTAATCTGTTGTGTGTGTATATATGGCTTCTGGGTGTACTGTGTTATAATACGATGTGACTGCGTGGTAGATAATTAGAGTTACTAGAAAGTCAACATTGATACTGTTGGCTAACACGAATACCATTGAGAAGGAAATATTTGCTAGAGTGTTACATGCTGTTAACATGAACTGGAATGAGGAAACCTGACCAGACGAGAGCAAAATATTTTCTCTTTTCGAAAATCCTCTTGTGAGTTACAGATTGCATTCTCTTCAGTTATTTTACTATCCTAGGAAATTATATACTTCCCCTTTTCTCTATATGACACTACTAATAAATAATACAGTATGAGCCAATGAAATACGGGTCAAACGCCTGCAAAAGATCGACAGGGCAAATACTAGTTAGAAAATCATCTTTCACAAAATTCATATTCTTCGCACTAAAATTGAAGCTTAAAATTGAGTAAAAAATTTCAGTGTAAAATGACACCGAATACTCAACGTTGAGTAAATATTTTGATTGTGTCATTAAAAATGTTGTTTATTGACAATAAACCTGGAAAATAAGTTTTTGCAAAAATGTGACCAATAATCATACACGATACAAAATAATTCTGTGTTAATTATTCATAATCTTTTGAGTCTTGTGTATAAAATATTTAGCAACAAGAAAACTGCTTTCTCTTATGTCTTGTTATGAGTGGATCTTACTGTATAAACACATAGCTTCCCTGGTGCAAAGCTCGTAAATACAAATACTGTAACAGATAAGATCTTGAGTTGAGTTGGGTTGACTGCTGACATAGTTGTGTCCACGGCACACTCAACACAACACAGATCTCTAATAGTATTTATGTCAGAAGAGAGGCGAAATGAAAGGAAACAGAATGAATAAAGTCCCTGGGCAGATGCCCATATCATAATACAATATACCTACACTCGAAGAGATAAGTATTTATGAAGTAGTACAGACTACAGATGTACAGAGTATATAATGGAATGCAGAGAGGGATAAGAGAGAGGAGACTATTAAAATTCGCATCGCAGCAGTTCAGATATTGGGAAAGTCATTTCCCCACTTTCTCTGTCGGCCGAAAAGGCTTGAAAATGAGGTCGAGTACTTCTACTAACTATTTCCACACATGCATCCTGTCCTGGCCTGTCCACTTTCTCTGTTATTTTACATAATAGGTGCCGACCACCTATGCATTATAGTTGTACCTACTTTTTATACACAAAGCAGAAACATAATATTATCCTTGCATAAGGGTAAAAGCTTATCACCACAAATACTTTACTTCACCCCACTTTCCCCAAAGTTTCTTTAGTAATGCGTTGTATGTACCATTAGGGTGGACCATTTTAATTTTCCAACGCAAAATGAAATATAGTACAACGGGATATTCATTCACACATCTTAATTAACGCGTTTTCCAATATATACAAACTTTTTCAGTCGAATTTTTGAAAAAAATATTTTTATGACTTTTTTAGTTGACAAAATTATTTGACTTTTATTTCACCAAACTTGGTGCGCGAAAATTAATGATCCCTGATGTTGAAGGAGAGACAGCAATGTTTTCCAAAATCAAATAGAATTTTGTGAGTTGTGATCGGGAAATGTTTTGTGTCATTATTTTACATGCAACTTTTCAAATGAACAAAAGGCGATAGCATTTTTCATTTTGTTTTTTTTGTTTCCTTTTACGGCATGGCAATTGATAATTGACGTTTAGCTTCTAAAAAGATAAGGCCCACCCTAACGCATTACCACCTATAGATAGATATTTGTTGTCGTCATAACATGCATGTGTAAGTAAATAGGTGCACTTGTTCATACAGATAATACACAATACCTACTAATACACGTTATGCATGTTGTAACTATCAAAAAAGCTAACAAACATGCAGGGCAGACTGAGAATGAGAATAGGAAATCGTTGAGGCATTAATTTCAGCAGATAATATTATAATATACCTATCTAGGTAGTATGTAGTATACATGTATATACAACATGTAACATACATGTACGTTTCGTATCTACAACCATTAATTTCCCTTTGTTTATAACTACTGCACTGATAATACGACTACACTTGTTGTTAAGAAGGTTGAAGGCATCCTTTTCATGAAAGCACTTTAGACTTTGACGTACTATCATCCCAAAATATATTTACTACGTTTTACTTTAAGTAGGTAGCTACCCGACGATTGCTTTTACTTTTTGTCTGCTGGATGGCTACTTATATGTAATATATGTTATAATTCTACTACACTACATAGGTACATGGAATATTGGAAAAGTTAGTGTAAAGGATTTATTTTGTTCCTATAATGGGTTAGGATTCCTCGGGAATCCGCAAGTAAACTTCCTGGAAATTTAATTCTGGACAGGAATGATTCATTTATTTATAGTAGACTCTAGGCTAGGCTGTAGGGTTTTAATAATTATATGTCCACTTTTTAATTGGTTTTCAGGTTAAGCGACTTATAGATAGAAATAATACAGCGATTATAAAAGAGAAAGTCCAGAAAGTACAAAGTTTACAAAGTATTACAGTATTTTGTACTTGAGATAGGTATTAAGTACATAGACAGAGATATACTTTCAGTAGACAGAAAGTACGTACAAAATAAATCCTTTGTACAGATATTTTTAGAACAGGACATTTTTGACTTTGCTAATAAATTACCAACTTCAAAATATCAAAAATCAGACTAAAAAAAATAAATCGCAAATGTTTGCTAAAATATTTTTACATGTCCCAATCTTTAATATGGTATTTACTTACGGCATTTTTGCTATAGCTCCTATCGTATGTGTAACAGAGAGACATTCAAAACATGAGCTTATAGTTAAGTCAACTTTGGACAATCTGAAATGAAAAATCTGTTCAGGGTAAATAGGGTTAGAGGTTAAAGAGTTAAAAGCTCCTGGATGATGTAAGGTATTTCCGTAAGAAAAAGTTTTCAAGTACAAAAGAGGATTGGGAGTAAAATAAATGGAGTCTGATATCGTGAATGAGTGAGGTCAACAGAATATTTTGCTTTTGTGTGTAGTTAGGAGAAAAGAGTGAAAGTTGGCTGGATTAAATGCAAGGCAGACAACTTTCCCTATTCCTTGCTTTCTCTGAAATAGTCAATGGATAGAATTATTCGCTTCCAGTATTCCTGGGTGTGTTGTGTGGGATGTAAGCATATAAGTATAGTAAATGTGGCGGGCGTGTTTTGTTTGCGAACTTTCCCCACATCAGTAAATAATAGCGTAAAGAATTGCGCTTTGCTTGTGCATCGGAGCATCTACAAGTTATACAAGTATTAACCACAGTCCACATGCCAGAGCAGGACAACGGACAAGGAGACCAACTTATAGTAGAATAAATATTCTATCACGTGTAACGAGGGTGGCTTTCCCTGGCACAAATTCTCTTGTTTACTACACAAGTGTAAGTATTAGAGGAGTAAATCCAACCTCAGAAGCCTTAACTCAAACCAACACGTTTTGAGTTAAGGAGATAAAAATTGTACCTTTAGGCGGTGGGGTTGGATTTTAGTTGGATTTTAGACCATTTTATAAAATTGGGTCGGGATGGGTCTCAAACTATTGGGTCGAATTAAATTTTATAAAATTGGGCTGGTTTTGGAAAAATGCTGGTTTAAACTAATTTCAGAAAATATTGCAGCCGTAAATTTTAAATTTTCAGATAATATTTCCGTAAATTTTAAATGGGGAGTTTTATGGTTGATTATTTCAACACAACTCTGCTTTGTAATACACAAATGCAAATATTCAACATATTTTTACTCATTTTTAAATGCATTTGCAATAAAAGCGAGGCCATATCCATTTTTCGGGTGATAAAATCTTTTTAGCTGACTTGAATTTTATTAGACTTGATTATAAAGGCTGCCGTCTTACAAATAAAATCTGTCCGCACTCGCTGTATTTCGATTTGCTTAGCTGAATATTGCCGTAAACTACAATATGCATTAGCTGAAATGTGCCGTGTGCAGTGCAAACTGACACTTAAGCTGAACATCATTGTAAAGGGGCCCTGCATGCTAAATGTAAAATATACTTACTGCTATAGTTGGGGGAAATAATGATGGGAAGCTTTAGTGTTTATCTTACTTAAAAATTATTAATCATATAAGTATTTGCCTTTCATTTGCAAGACGGCTACATTAATTCGCAGTAATTTTATAAAATAAGGCTTGGTTGGGTTGAGGGTTGGACTCTCCTATTTATCTGAGGGTTGGGAACAAAAATCCGACCCATTTTCTACTCTAATAAGTATGTATGTAGCAAGTATATGGGAATTACAATATATGTACGCTTGGTTTGGCATAAGGATCAAAGTGCTTTTTTCCATTAAACACTGCATTTCATTGCATTTCCCTAGATTGTTAGATTGGTCTGTCTCGTTGGCTTGTAAAAACAATGTATTAGATCACTATCATGCTCCTATCCTCCAGAATATTATTAAGGACCTATCTCGCGAGCCATTGAAAGTCAAATGCCGAACTTCCTCCAAATTCTCCAGCAATCACAGAAAACGCAGTTGAGATAATTCCTAATTCCTAATACTTTCATTCTCTGTATACCTATAGCCTACGACGTATTTGTGCTTTGTTTGTAATGTAAGTTGTGTACCATACGTCATGAATCCTGTATTTTGGATGGAATTGGAATTTTTGTCCTGCTATAATTTACTTTTACCTTATTGTTAATTTGTACAATTTCTTAGAAAAATTGGAATAGTTTTCGCATTAGGGCATTATCGTAATTGTATTAGAACTATAAGTGAACAAGCTAAGCGAATTGAAACCAGTTTTGTTGATTAAAAGGCAGGATGACTGCGTCGTACATATGAAAATTGAATTCGTAGGTGTATTATTTACAAAGGGCATCGGTAACTTTCCCCGAATTCACCATTGCCATTTTTTGTGCAAGGAATATTTCAGGAACTTCCTGCGTAACATCCGGAACACAAAAAGATTATATGAATGTCATGGACATTAAGGGTAAACTTGTTTAAAGCTTGAAATGTTGCAGACAAAATATTAAACAGTTTGAATGTGAATGCCAAAGTGCTGAAATTTACGATTAGTCAGCAAAAACTATGATTAATGCTTTGATGTGCATTGGCGGCCTTAAATGTTTATTTATATGGCATAGTGATAGAATCTGGTTAGTTTGGTGTACCGTGTGTGTGTAACTTGTGGTTGTAATATTCGATCCATATACGATTAAGTTGCGAAAGAACATTATAGGAACGCTCAGTCTGTCCATCCGTCCGTCTGTGGGCTTGTCGGTCAGTGCGTTAAAATTATTGAGTTCTGCCTTCAAAAGTATAAAGTCAACTTCTCAATACTATGCTACAATTTATGTAACAAGTCCAATACCATGTATATAATATTGCAAACAATTATATAAGGCTTCAAGTATTCTCAACTTACCCCAAATTTACTGGGGCACTGTGAGAGGTAATCCACTAAAACGTAATAAACTTTTTAACGGCTCAACTTATTTGAATTCCGTTTCCACCTTTTAATAGAAACGAGTCTCACAGTACCCCAAAATAATTTAACAGCTTGATTATATCCATTACGATAGTTTATTATAATAATTATCCCTAGATGCATGTACAGCATATGTTAATGCCCCGTTAGCTGTTTTACTTTTTGCATACACTTACGAATTACAAAGGATTATAGGCATAATTTACATGGAGTATTAACTGCTGATTTAGTGTAATCAAACCGTGTTTTGTGGTAGATTTAAGAATGTAGATTGGGTAGAACCAGTCTTTCTCCAAGTTTATCATTATCACCGTTCTACCTACGTAGACAGGTACTTGTGTGATGCATCCATTTTCTCTGATAATTTGGAAAGGTAATGTGCCTATACTTTAATATAAAATGAGAATCAATGGATCTCTGACTCCGAATGTGTTTGGTCTACGAACAAGTAGTATAATGATCTGATTACCTAAAACAGACAAGTTTGCATTAAACAAATACATTACTACCAGAACTCATCCAATTGCATTGGAATCACCAACCTAACCGCAGGGAACAAACTTTTCCCATTTCAATTTCTACTACAGACATTTTCGCTTTTCACATAAAATCCACAGGGAGTCTACAGTACGAGACATACCACAAGGGAACCAAATATTTACACGGCATATCTACACATTTTGTGTTTTTGGAACATGTGTTACGTAAATACTGAATTTTATAACAATAAATACTACACAAAGCTTTTATCTAGTATATACCTACACACGGTAATGAAATGTGATCAAAGTAATATTGTACAGATATTAATAAACAGATACTTTGCATTTTACTTTATGATAGGTTAGCTACTATTTATATCCACTCCTCTTATCCAAAAATGTTCTTGCTAGTAAATGGCAGACATCGGGAAAGCATTTGACGCGTAAATAAGCTCCTTTCTCCATTTAGCCATAATATGGTGAAAGTCTAAGGTATCTCTATTTCGCTATTTCTAAAAGTAGCCCGACTTTCAACGTAACACGTCAAATTGCACAATGAGTCCATATGAATATTAAATAAGAATTAATACCGGATGGTTACGTAATGTTTCTTTGGAACGTCTTTCAAATATTCGGGGGAAACAATTTGTACATAGCGAGAAAGCGTACAAGTTTCTACTAATTTTTATTTCCTAGCATTAACTTTTCATGTAGCTTGCGTAACAGTACTCAGTATTTGAATAGTCAGAAGGCGTAGGTGTAGATACATGGAACCTCTTACTCTTAAGGTATTAACTATGACAAGGTTAATATACCTACCGATACCTGAGTGTAGTATTTAATTTCACCTGACACTCTAAATCATAATTACGCTAATTAAGCAACATCGAATTCTAGACGGTTTATAACTTCCAAGAAGCCAGTGGAATACACGGAGGAACTAAATTCAAACTAAACGCTACACTCTACACTACAGAATAAAAACTCAGCATTTACAGCAGCACCCGTTAAAAACCCTCCATTGAGCTTTTATGTGTTGATGTAGCAAATAATTTCTCAAAATAAAATTTAAAGTAAATAGTTTCAAGTAAGAGCAAATTGAAAAAGTAATATAGGGCTAATTAATTAATTAAATTACGCTAATTTAAAAAGTAGCATTAAAAGAACAAGATGAAAATCCTAAAACCTCTAAGATATCTGTATTTGATATAAAATAGTAAACATATTGTACAAGTTTCGAAATATATTTTGCAGACATTAATAGAACGCCTGAATTAATTATTAATTAGCGCGTCACCCGCTATTTTTTTTAAATTTATCGTCACACACAAATATTTATGCACATATTTTTGTGAATATTGAGAATTAAGGGTTGTTTCGGAGGGGCCAAGACGTGTAGAATGTAGAACATCTTTGTGCTGTCTCACTTTCACTTTACTTAAAGTTTGTATAATGTTAGGTTTCGTCTTGTCTGTGCGGTGTCACATTATACATGAATACATAATGGAGTGTAATAGTAACTGTAGAATTCCATTGTGGAAAGGTTACACCTCCTTGCCTCCTCTCACATTCATCTCACGAAATAAGTCGTCAATGTCAACTTCCTCTCCGTACCTAATTGAGTCGTACATGAAAATTAATTCTAAAATGTGGAATTCGCATTTAAATTTTAAATAGGCCAAAAACATGTTTAAAGAATAAAGTACACGCTACACAAGGGTCGCTTGGCAAGATACTCAGAAATTGATGACAGTGATAAGACAACACACAAATGACACTCACACCTTGACATTCATCGCTTTTATTTAAAAGTTGCAATTCAAACAGCGAGAAAATTCCTTCTACATTCATTCAGTATAATACAGATGTGTTTAGTTACTAAACTTCAGTACTATAATATGTACACTTTCTTTAACTTTCTCTCTATGCAAACTTTCTACTTATGTTCATTGCTACCACACAAAAAAAATCGGTAAGATATTCAATATTATTTACTTGCACATATTTTCTAAAAATAGTAGTAGGCCATTCACATTCAAAAGAATGCTTTCAACTATAAAACTTTAGAAAATAAAATATCTAACCATCGATCTCTGTTATGCAAATGCAACATGAAAAATATTCCCCATAAATTATTAAGTGGTTGAGAAATCATTTCAAAAGGTCTGTCTGTCCATCCCTAGACAATACACACTATAACTTTTAAAGTTGACCGTTTCCGGTGAGATTTCAACAACAATATCCTATATGGATAGTGCTACTCACTTTACCCTATCACTTTCTTTTATATTTTTCACGATTTCCGCTACAAGCCCTAAACTGCCTTTTAAACTATTGTCATTATCAGCGAAACTGGTATTTTAGTGACACTACAGATATTTAACTGAGCCATTACATCCAATTTGTAGTGTTTTACTAATATTTGGTGAAAATATTATAATGAAGGATGTGCACGTATATAAATATGTGTAGTAGCCCTTGAATTGTATTACATCCGTAATTTTGTTTGCTATTTTGATCGTGATCATATTGAAGTAAAAAAGTTTAATTGAATTGACATTGGCAAGTACCCGAATAAATTGTTATTCAAAAGAACATAGAAAAGGCGTAAACAGCAAGATATTTATTTATTAGCAATATATAGTTTTAGAAATATAGATGAAATGAATGGGAAAGATGATAAGACGTATTTCTGTAATGCCTACTAATACTCTAATGTAATTCAACATCAACGTGTCTGTCCATTTTGCTTGAGTAAATTGACTTCGTTCCAAAAAGAGTCTTTCCCCGAGAAACGATATGAAGCCAATGAGGAAAAAGCTGAATGTCAAGGAAGTAGAGTTTTTCTCGTGAGACAACATTTCTCCAGATTTTCTAAATCTGGGCTCGCATCTTCTATTACAATATACTACAGTGTTAGGGATCGTAGCCAAAGGAATTAGAGCATACCATTAAGTACAGTTCATTCTGTGTATGTATATAAGGATTCCAGTAAAAGAAATTTGTGTGGAACTGATTTAAAGTAAGTGAAAAACAAAAATGGGTTAAGGAATTCTCATAAAAGGAAAATACTGCTGCAGATAGATTTTTTGTAATAATTTTTAGTCTGAGAGATGCGTAAAGGGAATTTTCCACCTATTTAACTACAATTTCTAATATTTTAGCCTATCCCGAGAATGTGTAACTAATATAATTGAATATTAAATAGGAAATTGTATAAGGACTACTAAAAGGTACACAAAAGTGTGAAACAAAATAATACAGACACCTTTAGTCGAGTAGAGAACCTTTTTAAGTCATCTACAACTACATGTCAATGGCTATAATGAATTCTTCTACAGGAAAGAATTTTGCACAGTAAATACTCGAAGAATCCTTATACGGGAAATTAACTGTATTATAAAAGTGTAGGGGAAGGATGGGATGAGCAGAGGAAATCTGTATTTGCAATCGAATAAAAAATCTGTACAGCAACATCTCCAGAAAGATATAGATGGGAAGAGATATGTAGTAAGTGTACGTGATCCAGAAAGAGGAGAGAGGCTGAATTGAGTTGGGAAATAATATATCTGCATTAGATACGCTGGGAATAACATCTTTCTCCAAGATACATATATGAGTACCTATATGTAATACAGATATCTGCTTAAGTAACTAATAAAACATATCTGTACATAAGTATATAGGTGAAAATACTAAGAGAAAGTCAGACATTATTATTCTGATACTCGATCTAGATACTCTTTCCGGTCATTCGCATTTATATCCTGTCTTGTACTGTACTACTTATAGTACACATGTACATACAAATACATACAATTTCTTTGCTTGTAAATAATACACTGACTGACTGTCTCAAATTATATTCCCAAACTCGGTTTTGACTTCTACTTCTGCTACAGTTACATTATTATTACACGTTCATTAGGAACCGTGCATTATATTTGCACTCCCTCCCACTCCGTCCCCACATCTCCTACAATGACTTTTAGGCTTTAAGGACTTGAAGGTCATCTTATTTAAAAGCTATATGTCTTTAGTAGCTATAAAAATAAAAAGCTTGTGTGCACACTCTTACACTAAAAATTCTTGGAGCTTTTCAATTTTGATTTGGAGGCGTTCCCCATTAAGCCATGGAAGATCAGTTGCAGCAAATAAAATGGAACATCGTGTAACGTGTACTGTATTGAACATAATACACATCTTCTCCCTGATGTGAATTAACTACCTAGTAAAAGAGGAGACGTACGTAAGATTGCAATATAAGATGTAAGTGGAGACTGGATAAGGACTGTTGGGTATTCTCAGTATGGAAATGTGAATTGTGAATAGTGTAGTGTAGTAGAATGAAATGATATCAAAGTCTTGCAGATAGTAGTCCCTGTGTGTTAGCACTTAATCCCTTGTTCCCTACAGATGGGTTTTATGTTCATTCTCTGCTTTCCCTATCTCTCTCTTTGCGGACTTAACTTAGAAGACTCGGCGGAATGCTTTTAGTTGAAAATGCAAATTGCAAAATCTTTATGCATAAAATAAAAGTCACTCTATTTGTGTGTGTGTACTCCTCGTACTCACTTTAAGGAGAAGAGATTATAGTTTCCTATAGCATCTTAGAAATGTCTTAGAAGAAAATACTATCAAGGACATCATTTCCTTAACACCCGAGTGGAGCTAATATAGTGTGTGTGTATTATGTATATACATTAATACATATTTATAATCATATTCTTCTTTGTAAGCACTTGCATGCATTTTTTCAAACATATGTGACCACGTCGTTAGTGTGTATGCACTAAACCGTTGCAAAATGGATGTAACCAAGGGGCTGAGCTTAATAGTGTCAGTTTAGTTAGTTAAAATAGTTTAAATTACATTTTAGAGCCATTTAGTATTGGATTCTCATGAAATCTCACATTGCCCCCATCTGGGGCAAATTTTGATCCATATCGCATTTTAGTCATCAGCTTTCCAAT
>JAQFYC010006934.1:0-11330 GCA_034694165.1 Tomocerus mixtus
CCGGATTTGTGTAAATCAGAAATTGAGTAAACCTAGAATCCGGATTTGTGTAAATCCGAAATTGAGTAAACCTAGAACCCGGATTTGTGTAAATCAGAAATCCGGATTTGGTTTAAATCCAAAATGCTGATATGTGCAAATCCGAAATACGGATTTGATTAAATCCGGATTTGTGTAAATCCGAAATTGAGTAACCTAGAATCCGGATTTGTGTAAATCCGAAATTGAGTAACCTAGAATCCGGATTTGTGTAAATCCGAAATTGAGTAACCTAGAATCCGGATTTGTGTAAATCAGAAATCAGGATTTCACGCTTGGTAAATCCAGATTTATTGAAACTTTCGCTAGATGCGCTCTTAGTGGTAAACTACAATGCATCACAGTTAGGGCTTATAAATCTGAAACAAAATGTTCAAATCCGAATTTAAATCCGTTTTAAGACATAGATAAATTGTTTATTAAAAAGGGTAATTTCGTAGAAATTTCTTCAGAAAAAATTTTATTCGACATTTAATTATGAATTGTGATAGAATTTTAGGGTATTAAATTCGAAAATTTCAGAAAGCGCTTTAAACTAAATCTGAAACTCTTAAGAAACAAAGCTCATCAAATGTATCAAATAGTCAACAAGCTTCAAAGAATGTGTTTCTGCCATTTTTCTGACAATGACAGAGTGTAGAGACAGTAGAGAGCTGTCGTTAGTATTGTTTCGTATAAACTTGAATTTTACAGTACTGTGAGTTTACCACTAAAAGCTTTTAATACAAAAGTTTAAACAAATTCGGATTTACCAAGCATCAAATCCGCATGTCGGATTTACTCAAATCCGAATGGTGTCGGATTTACTCAAATCCGGATGGTGTCGGATTTACTCAAATCCGGATGGTGTCGGATTTACTCAAATCCGGATGGTGTCGGATTTACTCAAATCCGGATGGTGTCGGACTTACTCAAATCCGGATGGTGTCGGATTTAATCCGGATTGAGAAGCCTTAATCACAGCACTGGAAAATTCAAAATACGAAACAATACCACCGACCTTCTGCCATTTTACTTTGTTTCTTAAAATCATACGTTAGATTACTAGAATAAGTTCCTACATTTTCTCATAATGTATGAGATAATAAGTACAGCAAATACCTTAAAATTTTATCATAATTAATAATCAAATTCGGGAAAAAAAATTTTGAAGAAATTTCTACAGAAATTAACCTTTTTAATAAGCAATTTTTCTGTCTATAATAGGATTTCGGATTTAAATCCGAAATCAGGATGTTTCGGATTTAAAGACCATAACTTTTTCATGAAAGAAAAATTCACACCATGACATACATTAAATGCATCCTACGTCGATGCGTTCCGGAGCTTGAGTGAGGATAGAAACACATTGCGATTACATAAGTCTGTGTTGAACACTCGGGCGGGCTAAAAATTGAGTGCCCTGACTTTTAAACACGAGATAATCACCCTAAAAATCTATTTTGACTATTAAATGCACGATAATCACCATAGCAAATCATTTTGACTATTAAATGCACGATAATCACCATAGCAAACCATTTTGACTATTAAGTACACGTAGAACTAGAAGCCGAATTTTACATTCCCAAACCGGTTGTTTTTATTTTGACTATAAAAATGAAAATAACTTGGAAGCAGTATCTGATATTTCATTACCGCGATTTAAAATATAAGTGGAACTCTTTTGGACCCGAATTTGCTATCTTTTATTAGAGGGACCCCATTAGGACCAATATTGAACGGCAAATGTAAGAGGATCACTCCAAGCTCCATATTGACTATATCAATGTATAGAAGCAGCAAAACGTATTTAATAGTATACGTTGTCATTTCTGTATAACTAGAAGCGATGTGTTACATTTCCAATGCCGTGGATTTTATTGTAACTATCAAAATGTATTTTAGACGGAAAATATTTCAATACCCCTTTCCACTTTTTTCTACAAGACAAAATATAAGCAGTCGTATGTCAGGAACCAGTGGACCGATTTTGGTCATTCTCAATAGAGTTTCTAGGCATCATCGTTGTGTACCAAGTTTCATCATCCTAAGTCAGTGTATTTGGAAGTTAGAGTGTTTCCGTACGGACGGACAGACATTGCGATAACATAAGCCAGCTTCGCACACTCGGGCGAGGTAATAAAGAGCGCCAATGTGTGTCCAAATTGCGGGTTGTTCCTTATTATTTATAATCCCGTGGGTACCCACGGGCATCAAAATACTAGTAATACAATGTTGCATTTAATTTTTACTATCCCCAATTATTCCCCTGACGACAAAAATTGTGATTTAACATAGGCCACAAGGTAACCCATGTAAAATCCCCTAGTTGGGCCATGATTTATGTTGTTAACTGGTAACGTTCTTTTCGGCGTACACAAGATATTATGGGCAAAAATCCCAAAATTGAACAAAAAATGGCAAAAAATTTCGCGCTGCGCGCGATTTTGTTAAATGTGTATGTCCTAGGTCTATAATTTGCATAAAAACAGCAAACGTTTAACGCACCTCGCTGTAATTTGGAGGTAAAATCAGCCCCCTATTGTAAAATTGGGCAAAAATTGCAAAAAAAAATCGATATTTTGCTGTTTTTGAACCGCATATTTTTTCCTGCGTCCGCCCTTGTAAGCCTTGCCCGGTCCAGATTTTGGGCTGGTTACGCCACTGACTGTAAAGCCTTCAGTGGAGTTTCAAATCTGTCAAAATGCTCTAATAATGTAGTATTATACGAATCAATTAGTAAGCTAAGCAATCAAAAGATGCAAAAGTATAGAGTATTCCCTAGCAGAGCTAAATATAACAAATATGATTGCATTGCTTATCACATTTTAGAAATAGAAATCATCTATTAAATAAGCTACAAATTAGCAATATATTCAGCGAATCTATTTTGCCAGATACGAAGTTGAGAAAATGACAAAACGTCTGACGCCTACACATCTTTGTGAGAATAGCACTGCACTACTGCAATATACTACAGCAGTGAGGATTTTCCTCATCCCTTCCTAAATCCCTGGAAACAAAGATACTTGTCTGCGAAAGCACATTGACTTCTATCTTAGCTCAAGTATTTGATAATAAAACTTACATTTTCTTGCGTGGGCAGTGCCGATAGAATTCCCCAAAACCTCGGCATCTACAATCATCTGTAATAGAAATTCTGTCTCGTATTGCCTCTAACAGTGGATTACATAATTCTGTATTTCAATTTCCAACCAATGAAGGCGTATCATCATATTATGTATAAGTTTACGTGATCAGGTATGTTGCGTAGGAGTGTCACGATCATGTAAGAGTTACTGCTATAGTATATTTATTAAGGTTACTTAAAGGATGCATATAAGTACTTCGTTCATATTTAGGTTTACCGCACAAGGGCGAATATGTTTGCACTTACACATAGTAGGTAGTGGGTATGCACATCACATCATCAGTGTTATCTATGCACCAATTTCCCTCATTTGAAAACCACTTTTTGTTATATTTTTTATAATAAGTACAAGTGACAACTAAGGATGAGAGTAGGTTATAGCTGTAACTATTTATTATTTTATATACAAACATTTCGCAAATACTATTAGCAATAATCCCTTTCCGTTGAAACAGGTCAGAGGAAATGAAACGAATGTAATGGAAGTGACAAAATACACGATTTTAGCCATTAACTATGGAGAGAGCTCCTGGCTGGCGGCCTTGACTTGACAGTCTAATTCATATCTGTAGATTGCATTTCTACAAAATCATGTCGCAATTCGCATCGGAAATGAAAAAATTAGTAGTGCGAAATGAGAACGCTAAGTTATTAATTCTATCACAAATATCTTTGATGAAACCCTATTCCCATTATAAATCTAATCTGTCAATGTGCTTACACTAATTAATCCAAATAATTACTATTGGTCAGATGCGATAATGAACTCACGGATGTTGTCAGGCAATTGCAATATTTGCAATACGATGGGCCTTCGGCCTTCACCTAATACGCAATTGTACTGTAGTAATATGTAATATGTATTTCTGTCTACATACTTAGTAATAACTATAGTTGCAAAGTTGCAGTAGACATACCTATCTGTATTCACAAAAGTGTCATGTCGCGTCGCGGCGGATGCAGATAGCTCCAAAATCCTTCTCTCTTCTCACATCAGGTTAAACGTATAGTTTAATCAATTTACTTATGCCCTTAACATTAGTTACTTTAGGCGTCTGTTATGCAGTTATCATCAGCCATAGTCGTAGTGAGGTAGGGTATGAGAATGACGTTCTAGTTTGTCTCACGACTAATATGTAGGACACTAAATGCACATCTCTTTTCGAATGTCAAGAGAGTACACTACACATGCTATATTTGTTTAATGCTCTGTATTATGTGTCGCAAAAATTATATTGCGTTGACTTTTCAATGACATACATAAGGTAATTAGTAGGTGCTGTCTTGTTTCAGATTGAGATTTAACTGGATTATTTGTTTGTTCGACGGCATTATGGTAGCATGTATAATTGCAATTAACACTTATGAACACTTTAATTCGATGCTATTCTCATTCTCTTCTCCTAGCATACACCATTTGAGTCGCAGCACTATGGTTAATAATTTATAGTATAAATTAAATTTTAAACCACGGAGTCGTAGGGATAGGGTAGGTAGTCCATTATGTGTTAAGTGATTACACTGACACACTGGCACCGAGCATATTTGGCCAGATGATGAGAAATTGAATAGCTTTTACAATATCAGTAGACAGATACAACTATAACATTGCACTTCTGCAAAAACAGAAAGGGCAACTTGAGAAATAATAATTCTAACTCTTCTGGAGTGCCATATTATCGTTATGTTCCTATATTTAAATAATAATATCTAGGATAATGTATATTTCGATTATAAATGTAAACTCTTACCTACCTGACAGAAGCATAATAAGTACATTTATCTTTCCAGTATAAAGCAACATTATGACAAGCTTGGCTACACACAGTAAGTAGAATGTTTTGAGGACCAACATAAATACACCGACTTTGATTCATGTATTATAAATACGACGAGGATTGTGAAGGGTGGAATAGTTGTCATCTAATGTATCGATTTTAGCTTTGTTATGGCAATGTTCCAACAAATGTTATCTCAAAGGGTTTCAACTTGAACTGGCTTCCTCATCTCTGCATAGCTTCGTTTTGTAGGCATCTCTTCGCGGTACTTGTGAAGGACGATGATAGATAGTGAAAACGCGGACAGCAAAAACTAAAGTGGGACTGGAGACTGGAGAGAGAGGAAACGGGCTTCGTAATGTGTAGAAGCTGCATTTATAACATAACATGACTCGTTGAATCTTTGCTAGATAAACTTAGGATGATAAAACTGCGATGCCTATTATCCAAAATTGATCTACAACGGAATAGAGTTAGTTTTACTCTCATCCTCTCCTTTTGTGGCCAGAATAAAACCCCCTACAAAAATGCTGCTTCCTGCTGCACTGCATGACGTAATGATCATGACGCGTGCTTCTCCCTCTAAATAACTTTATTATACAGAAATTCCAGTTAAAGCAAAGACGTAGCAATGTCTAGTTTACAACAGCATCATACTTTATTTGCATTTTAATTGTGGTACCTTACTTATGTATGAAGGTAGTTACCCACTATGACATTCGTTTCCACATTTTGACAATAGCTAACATGCAATAGTAATGAGCTACAACTCACAACCACAGCTCATATCATTAACATTTTGTCATCATGTACTTTATAGTTTGTTGTCTTTAATATGATAATAATATTGATAAGTAGTAAGTAGTAGTATTAGCATACAAGAGTAAAAATATGGAGATTATTGTAGTACAGAACACATACTGATGTTTTGTATCTAAAGCACGAATTCCTAATAATATAAGTGTTATAACGGACATGGCAGTATGGCTTATTTCCAATTACTAGGAGGAAAAATCTATAATTGTAAATTATGGAAGATTTGAGCTGAATCCGGAGAACAATGCTAGATTATTTACGAACCAATAGTTGAGTACAAAGCAAGAGGAAGTATAGAATGATGAATGGAGGAAATTAGAGCCGGAATTATTTATGTTTCGTAGCCATCGTCATCAGAATCTTCTAAAGGTCCTTCGTCTTCTTCATCTTTCTCATCGTGTAACATTGACAATGCTGAGTCAAAGGAATTCAGTTCCTCGTCTATAGAAGTATCCGAAGTTTCAGAGCCAGATGAAATTGACTCGGCTGAGCTTCCGCTCTCTGAAGATTCTGTAGAGCCTTCTTCCTCGCTATCACTTGTCATGGAGGCTGATGAAGACGACTGGCCCTCAATGTCTTCTTCAAATTCCTCTTCATCCTCCTCTTCTCCAGATTCTGAACGGGCTGAAGAGTCCGAATCTGATGTGCTCATTAAATCTAATGGGAGGCACAACCAAAAAGATTTAATTACTATTTACACAATAGCTGCATACTGCATACCCATAGCATTACTTCTATTGAGAAAGTGCAGAAAAATACAACGAATAATACCAACCTCCTGATTGTTTTTCCTCCTCAGCAGTGATTTCCTGAAGAATCGGCAGAAATTCGCGAAGAGTTTTGTTGTTCGGCTCGATCGTGAGAACTATAACACCATATTTGATTAAAGGATTTAGAATACTTATGTGAAAGTGATTAATTGCTTTACCATGCCCTTTAATAGTTATATTTAGTACTTAAATGTGGGCATTATTGTGGCCTGTTATTGACATGAAAGCTATTAACTTTATTGGTATACAGAATGAATGTTTTCACTATTCCAAAAGCTAAAGCAGTGATATCCCGTGAACGAAAAAGGCAAAGAGAAAGCTGCATGTAGATTTATGTCATTTCTAAGTGTGAAAACGTGGCAACAGTATAAGATAACATTAAAACTGTTAAGGTTGTGATTGAATGAGTATTTTACATTGATGTTGTTTTTGATCATTGCTGAAAACATGCATACTGAATATTGTATTGTAGCTAGTGACTAGGCTACTATCTCGGTTTCGCTATTTATAACAGCGTATCATAGAAAGAAGAGAAAGTAATAAAACAATGGTAAAAGAGTAAACACAAAATGCAGAATGCAACGTGTGCTATGCAGTAAAGCACACCATGTTCGTGGCCATAAAATAACAGTAGAAGGAATCTATATCCATGTAGGGCTCATAAATATCATAAAATAAATATTATGCAGCAAGCTATCCACAGAGTTCGTGCGTTAAGGAAATCACATTTAGCAAAATTTCCGTTTGTTGCTACATTGTTAAAATCAATAATGTACCTATATACTACTAATAGTAGCTATACTTTAGTAAAATAGTCCACTATTATAGAAACAATATTAAAGCCAGAGCTTTCACGGAGCCAACAAATAATAAACACATATTTATAGTAACAGAAATAGCCGAGCTATTCATAAGTCTGTAACCTCTGTTATATAAGATGCATTGTTGGGTGAAACTATTAATTGTTTCAGGTTGCACATAATTGGGAATGTAGTCCCCTAGTAGCCAAAATCGTTTTAATGGACTCCAAATACTTGTATTCTGATTAATAAGTATAACTACATGAAATCATAGAATAACTGCCCGTGTACAATATCAGGATACTCAGAATGTACTAATTATAATATTTGTCCTGCCCACACATTTTCCTTTTCTTCAATGCAATATTAATTACTTTTGAAATTCCAATTACCCTACTACATTCTTCTACTTATCTTACTTCACCTTACTTCTTACCTATTTATATATTTATTAACCATTGTATAAGAAGAGCAAAGAATACGCACAAGGAACTATATAGGTACTATAATAGTATAGTAATGATCAGGGAAGAGAGCAATGTGGCACACGGAATGTGTCGTGCTAAAAATGTCGCCTTACATCAGGTACCAACTACATATACGTAAACAGTACAAGATGTTGAGAGAAATGAAAAGAGAAATATAGGATTCCAATCCAAACTAATGATAAATACCTAACTGGAATAGGCTTCTAGCTACTTAAAACTAATTGGTAAGCCGAGATATTCTGCCAATTTGAGTCTCTGGTTTGGGGATGTGTATGGGGAATAGGTATCCATTAGAGTAATTAGTAATTACTTGCGGTCAACGACCCGTCAGAGCTATTGGCTGCTTCCACTAAAGTCTGTAGAAAGGAAATGAATCAGAGTGTGTAATACTTTTCGAGGTCTCATCTTGAATCTACGGCTGGTCAGATGCTTTCACAATACAACAAGCACCCGATACACAACGCAGTTATATAGACCCAAAAGAAACTAAATAGACTGAAACTATGGACTTGAATGAATATATATTTTGGTTTTTGTTGTGCTGAAGTCGTTTCCTAGAAATGAAAGCTTGCCAAAATAGTCTAACAAATCTAGTGCTCTATTCTGTCAAAAAGTGACGTTACCACCCAAGGTCACCTGCTCAAAATTGAACAGTATTAACAAGGAAAATCAAACTGAACGTTACTGAAAGTTGCGAAAGAGAATTAGAAATAGGCATAGGACCTTGCGAGTTAAATGTAGAGCAAAATGAAATACTTTACTAAGTTTGGGATACAAAAAGCAGATTAGAATTCCCTTGTGGCCACCACTGTTCCTCTACCTAAAGGTAAATATCTCGCATCACATCTTTACTGCTAAAGCAATGCGTGCAGCAAAACAAGATTATGATGACACGTACTGTAATGGAACAGAACTGAAAATTCATAGGACAGACCAATCCCAACATTTTAAAAGTTAGGAACTCGATAGGATAACTGGAAAATATCAAGCATTGTGCTTGCCGCAATTATATATACATAGTAGGTATGAATATTATTTGTTATTAACATCCTTCCACCTAACTATTTAGTCGAAAAACATTTCATGTAGGATTCTATTCGTAAAATTCTTACTTTGATTCGCCATGATTAAAGCCTCTGCGTAGCTTTTCCTCATTACTGCACTCAAAAACTAGAATAGTGAAACGAAATCAATTCATTATAAAATTTTCAATTCCAATATGTACGGTGTGGTTAAATTAACCATACTCAAGTTAAAGGTCAATGTTATATGTACTATAGTTTGCATAGAGGATGTGGCAGAAAATGCTTCTCTTGCAATTTGAAATCTAATTCAGATAATCAGTTTACATAAGCAAATAGGCAGTCAAGGTTGTTCCAGCAGCTTAAAACACATATTAATCAATATACTTATTTACCCAGAAGTAGGTATGTAGCAGGAATAGGTATAAAATTCATTACATGACAAAAATAATATAGTACGCATTACCATATTACTCGCTGCTTGAACAAGCTTGACTTCTTTTTCTTGCGACTAAATAATTTTTTAGTTATAATCAGTTTTTTATGTAGAACCAGCATCTGACATTTATACAATCTACAGTTATTGATACTTAAGAGAGTTAACAAGATAACAAAAATCCGAATCAATATCCTAAAAATATGTTTAATATGACTTACTATGCAAACATCTTCGAAAGCACATTTATTTTTAGTGGATCCACCACCACTACTACCACCCCCACCACCACCTCCACCACCAAAAGAAGCATTTTCAATAGCCTTCGGCGATGATTGGGGTTCTTCAACCACTATTGCAGTTCCAGCGACTCCCACGCTCCCGTTCCTGTCTTCCAGCACCGACACACGTTTGCTCAGCTCTTCTGAAATCAAACCATCGCTCTTTCTGTCGTCATCACCTCCACTCATTTTTATTAATCGCACTCTCTTATCTAAACAAAAATGTTCACATGTCAAACTTTCTACTTGATATTATGCAACAAAACTACTTTGCTTATTATACTATGTATTATATCCTATACCATACTTTACTTATGGATTAGGTTATATAGCAAAAACAAATTCGTATCGTGACCTGTGCAAATCTGCTGTGGATTACAAACTTTACTGACTTGTCGCAAAGGATTTCAAATACATTAACTAACTTGTACTGATTACTTTGGAGCATGTAGCATTATCAGTACTGGAAAAAGGTTGAATGACGTACAATAGCACATATTTTAAATTCAAGGGGATTGTTGCTTAATCCTAAATAAATTAACTAATGTACGAGTTAGGTACACAACAATTGTAAAAAAAATTTGCTTACCAAATCTGATAGACTGTACTAAATACAAATATAAAAGGTAGCTTAGTCGATCCTGGGTACAGTTTGATTTTTTCTAAGTTTTTAATTTTTTCCCTTCTATAGGCGAAAATTTTTTATTGGATATTAATTCGTTTCAGACAATTTGGAGTCGATTATGTTTTTGGTGGGTGGGGTCCCCCTCCAAGTAGGGGAAAGTCAATACCCTTTGATTTTTCAGATGTTAAATGTTTACCTCTGATAAGGGGTTAAAAGGTGTACGCAGAACTTTGAAAGTTGTGATATATTCATCCTCAGGCATGTTTACATCTGAAAAATCAAAGGTATTGACTCCCCCCCCCCCTGGAGGGGGAGGGGAGGACCCCACCCACCAAAAACATAATCGACTCCAAATTGTCTGAAACGAATTAATATCCAATAAAAAATTTTCGCCTATAGAAGGGAAAAAATTAAAAACTTAGAAAAAATCAAACTGTACCCAGGATCGACTAAGCTACCAAATATAAATGATGGCGGTATCCTCGTTGGACTCGACTCGTTGGGCAATATTGTGATTTTAAACACTTGTATATTTTTAGGCGTTCACTCAGTCCACGGCACCTAGTACAAAGTACAACTACAACGATATCATCCTTTCCCAGACATAAATGACTTCTTTCAATGTTCGGAAATTGAAGCCATAGTTATTATAATAAAAATGTAAAAAGTTAAAGCTGCTAGGACAGCAGTATTGATGTATAAGAAAGAACTTTCTCCATAGAAACACTAGTTTATCGATTTAATACGAGTACAAATGTGCCCCGTAATATGCAAAAGTTTTTAAGATGGATTATGTACCTCTTTAGGATTTCATGGCTTTTATGCCACCTCTGTATATTACATGTGAGAATTCACGAGTTCGAGAATCATGAACTACTAAAAATATCAATTTCTTATTAATTTAGAGATGGGAATTAATTAACAAGTACAATTCAAGCTTAACAGCTTGCATTGTACTTGTAGTATTGCTTTTGAACAGTTGCCTTTGGCCATAGCACCAATGTATTTACTGGAATTTGCATACGATTTCATCCATCCTTTTATCAACTTAGCAATTATCCAAAGAATAAACCTATTCCATATTGTCCCCCATTGGGACTTAGAAAAAATTTCAACATTTTGGATCCCCTTATAACCTGGTA
>JAQFYC010006935.1:0-11329 GCA_034694165.1 Tomocerus mixtus
ACAGTTTTGGAATATTCCACATCTCAAGACAGTTTTGGAATATTCCACATCTCATAGTAAGACAGTTTTGGAATATTCCACATCTCAAGACA
The DNA here is from genome assembly GCA_034694165.1 of Tomocerus mixtus. Classification (NCBI taxonomy): domain Eukaryota; kingdom Metazoa; phylum Arthropoda; class Collembola; order Entomobryomorpha; family Tomoceridae; genus Tomocerus; species Tomocerus mixtus. The sequence goes on from JAQFYC010006935.1 coordinate 93, forward strand.
GTTTTGGAATATTCCACATCTCAAGACAGTTTTGGAATATTCCACATCTCATAGTAAGACAGTTTTGGAATATTTCACATCTCATATTTAGACAGTTTTGGATAATACCACATGTATTGTTAGATACGAATTAGTATTTGAAAATAAAAACCATAAATGTGTGTATACGGTATATATTTATTAAAATATGTTTAATTTCTATAGAACACGTTTACTGACTAGTTAAGCTACCAAATTTTCTATTTTAGCTTATTAATGCAATATACATATTAATGAATTATACAGGTAACGGTATTCCCAGTTATTGTATTCAAAGTTTAAGTATTTGCTAAAATTGAAAAAGCTTGGTCGGATTTTCTCGAAAAATTGAAATAATGCTTCAAGGGACTCATCTGCCTAATAAGTGCCTACGACATGTGCACGTGCATTACATATGTACAAAAATACATACATACTATTTACTAGATCAGACTAGAATTATGTAGAGCACAGGGGGAGACGACCGCGACACAGCAAGAGGATGGATGCAAAGAGAAAGAAGAAAAAGAAAGCAGCGGAGAAAGAAATGAAAAGAAGAAGAGGGAGGACGAGAGGAAGTCCTGAGTGCTGTGCATGTACATAAGTACATAAGTATATGGAAAATGTTCCTTTGCTTTTGCTAACGTAAGCTAACGATAAGCTTAGCTTGGCTTAGCTCCTAACAGTAATAGTCGAGACGTAATAATAGCCCTCTTGCCAACAAAAGCATTTTTATTTATAAATGTCAACAGCAGAAGACAGGGGAACATATTTTACATACACATAAGTATATCACGAGTACCTTTCAGCCAAGCCACTCAGTATTTGTAGAATAGCAAACACAACATCACACACACACATTCACACACATTAGTAAATACATACATAACCAAACCAAACAACTATCTGCACTTGAGGAGAATCCTCTCTTCTTGCCTTCTTTATATTTATCCTTACGTCCCATTGCCTCCAATGTTTATTTTCTTGTTTTCTTCCTCCTTTCTAAGCTTATGCACCGATTATCTTGTAACCTTACTATTTAGGGAAGGAATTCTGAAAATACCTTCCTATACATACTAATATGCTAAATACTTACACACATACGGTATAGTGAATACTTAAGTAAGTGTAAGTGTAAATGCTTAATGTATTTATCATGTAAACTATTAAGGTGATAATATGGTAATTTATGCGTGTACCTTGCGAAACAGGAATAAATTTCCCTTTTACAAAAGCTTCCTTAGTAATTCGCTTCTAAAGAGACTCGTGTTAAATTTAGCACGTTAATAAAACACAATTACACTCACACGTGCTTAATTATTGTGTGTTATGGTATACAGAGAACGTAAAAACAATTAAGTAGTAAAGACTGCCCTATAAATTAGTACAGTTTATTACAGTCGAGTCCACACTTACAATTACATGTGTGTACGATTTACACACTCACAGTTCTAAATAGAAAATTGTAGCAGAATAATCTAATATAAAAGGTGTAGTGCATTCTGTCTATAAGGATTCCGAAATAAAGAAACGAATTTTAGAGCGTCTGTTAGGGTTAGCATGTAAAAAAGTAACTAAAAAGAGAAAATAGATATTAGAAGTTTTCGTAAAATGAAACAATGGCTTTGTGAAAGTGATTTTTGACGATTTAAGAACAATTAGTGATGTTTCAGCATGTCCTGTAATTGTTCAATTAATATTACTGAATAATAAATAGGAAAGCGTATAAGGATTATTAAAAAAGTATGCAAAATTATGGAACAATATAATACATTCATCTTTAGTCAAGTAAAAAACTGTTTTATTGGCTTTTAACACGTGTTATTCATAAAGGAATTACACTACCAAGTATATAATTAATAGCAATTCTTATATTTGTCTGAAAATGCCGAAAATGCATTGAATGTTTTTAAATAATAATTATTTTTGACGTTTGCAAGAATTACAACGAATTAAATTAATAAATTCGATTGTAAATAATAATTAGATGATACCATTACCTGAAATTAGAAAGAAAGAATAATGTATATATAGAATAACTATTTGTAAATATATGCAACAATAATAAAATAATTCATTACTGATAATTTTTGCCCAAAGTGGGTTTCCCAAAAACGTAAACCAATTGTATACATACGATACATTGATCAAAATACCTACATGTTCATGGAGTTTAGCATAGTTCCCCAAAATTCCTTATAGGCAGAATGCACTGTGTAATAAAGCGTATATATTTTGATAGATATATATTTTGTCTTACCAAGAAGGAGTCAGGTGATGTGAAAGTGACAGTTCCTCCTGACATTGTCTTCTATTCAAGTCACCAGCAGGAGAGACATTGGAAAGTGATGTCAGCATGAGGAGGAGAGAGCACAGCAGAGGCAGCACAAACAGAAATTGAACAAGGTGACAATTGGATTAGCACAGACACAAAACAAGTTACATAAAATATACATACATGTTATGCAATTCCTAAAACTAAACTACATATATAGTTAGTACCTTTACTGTAAGTATAGAAATATATAAATCAACCAAAAACCAACCACAACATATCCCATACACCAATAAGTAAGCAAATACCTTCAGTAGAACGCAATTCCACTTGAATGAAACAAAACAAAACCAGACCAATTTCAAACCACATACTTCACACCAACCAAAAGTCAAGTCATTCTACGCCATAAGTACATACCATACCATACCATACCACATACTAAAATCAACCAATTCAAAACCACATCAAAAACAGTGTTAGTTTATTTGTAAGTAGTTCCGATTCCGACAACCGAGGAACAAGAATTAAAGTCAATCGCAGATGACATTCCTACATCTCCACCTTCATTTAATTCATGCCTTCAGAAATTGTATCAATTCTTGTATCCAGATTGAAGCCAATTTAATCCCACATTTTTTTACACACTAATTAAAAGAAGCTAATGCATTTAAGAACAAATATTGGATATATTAGTAGTACCTAGATAATTAAAGGAATTTTAATTAAGTTTCGAGATAACATTATGTAAATGAGCCAATAAAATTTCGTTTTACACATAATAACACCTATAGGGATCTACACTGTGGGCCTACAACCTACAACGTCCTTTACGACTAAAAAGTTTGCAATTTATAGGCTGACAATACAGTTAAAATGCTACTAAATTGTATTCCTAGCGCATTTTAAAAATAATTCTACATTTCGTATGTGAATCCTTAACGTTTATTCGAACAAAATTGCATACTATTATCCTATTCAATTAGGCAGCCATAACGAGTTGGAGGTATATCTACAGATTTGTATATATAATACAGTTATTTGTATTTCATACATATTAATTGTATGGCGTTATTTCGCAAAACCTATAAAAAAGCAAGAAAAATTATTTCACTTTTAAATTCGCGTTTTGTATTACTTTAACAAAAATGAATAAAACAAAAATATATTGTGACGATGGTTTTGTTTATTTTAATGTTTACGAATTATATTATTACTTGCATTTAGTTCAGATCGATGTCTTCTAAAGCACAAAAGAACGAGACAGTACGAATAACAAACCCATACGTATAATAACCACAACCAATAATCCTAAAATGACAATTAAAGCCGATATCGCGATAATGTGGTTAGCCACGCACACCATATGAACTAAAATCTCTGTAAATGTAGGAAATGTCATTTATTCTCACTAATTATCTAAACTTACCGTAAGCTGAAATTAATATCTACATTTCCTATACCTACCAACCAGTGTAAGTTATTAAGGATAAGGAACGACAATCTCAACTGGAATTTAGTGCATTCATGTCCTGGCTAAAGTAGTTTGAGACTTTTGGTCTTTATTGCACGCCTCTGTATTGCATTACTGTCAACTGCATATGATATCCTGATTTTAATTCTCTTTTATTAATACTGAACGTCAGGGAAAGCGTTGGAAAGCTAATTATTGCTCTCCTAGTAAGCTAAAGACTTGGTTTACGTTATAGGAATGAGGCTGAGACTGAAGTTAAGCAGAACGAGAGTGAATAAGCTCCACGAACTGAACTAACACAACTGAACTGCACTAAATTCAAATTAGACTTTAGATTTACCAACATTTTGCTTTTGTATTGTCTCTCCTGGACTGACTATGTACATAAATATATTACTATCTACATCTACAGTGTGAGATGAATATTCAGTTCAGCCAAAGCAGAGTCTCATCTTTTGTTCTCATGTTCACAAATTAATTTCAAGATTTATTACCAACACAATATAGACTAGACCAGACCAGAACCAGACCACTAAAACTAGGTTGAATCTCTATCTCTATCGCATTAGTGTTCTGTTCTGTTATTAATTCCACAACAGCTTTAGTTTTATGAATGAATGACGAACGAACGAACGCTTTACATTTACATTTACAATACATATAATTCCACGCCAAACTAACCAAGCCGAAGTAGAATTTTGTGACAACTGTTTTCTAATTGGGACATTTATTCTCCCAGACGAAGAAAGATGATGTACATGATTTATGGAATTTTTCTAGTGCACAACTTTCTCTAATGGACCAGAATGCTTTCTAAAGTATTGGTAACACAGAATAAGAAAATTCTGATCGAAATAAGGCTAAAAAACTTTCAAATATTAAAAAATGAAAAGAGATTCTTGAGAGCTTATTTTCAGAACAACAATAATACTGAAACCTGGAGTGGGTAAGTGAGTACCTAATCACAATCTCCATTATTGGCCAGATAAAACCAGAAAACTATTTTCTAGATTGCCCGTATTTGGAATTTTGTTTTGGCAATTTTACTAGAGGAAAAATATTATAATTAGGATGAAACCCTTATATATATTTATATATATTGTATAAATGTCGTAGGCACAGAGAACAAAAGGGCAAAGGTCTATGGTTCAAAGTGCAAATTATTTTTAAATATTTGCAGAAAAACTAATGAACCTTATCTTATCAATAATATTGGACGTATTAGCCACTAAGCTCCTCTAATATTATTTTTAATCGTTTTTAATTTGGTATTTTCAATAATATAAGAAAAATTTAGCATATACGCCAAATGTTGCATACATCCCTGAAAAGAGCAAAAGATGCTCTACATTCATGTTATAACTTGGTTAGCTCCTAAAAATTATCGAAGAAAATACCAAGGTTCCCGGTGGTAATTTTTTCCGAAGACATATATGCAGTTGTATGATGTATCAATTCATTGTTTAGTAATGTTTGGTATGTTATATCTACGTAGTTTTGTATTTTGTAGATAAGCAAGTATTAAAAAGAGACGTTACTTTCCCCAGTAATAAAACCATATCGAAGTTTAGTTAGAGAGACTGGGGCTTGTTTGAGTTTCGATTTTTACTTTACTGCCCCGCTATGGTCTATGGTACAGTAAAAACTAGCTAGGGCTAGAAGGTAGCTACTTAAACTAAGGTGAGTGGAAAGTTAGTTGAAAGAGTTTTCAAGTTTTAGTTTAGCAGAGCAAAAAAGAATCCCTTTGTGTCCTGAAGCAAGACAAAGTCTATAATATTTTTCCTCTTTCGGTTTTGCAATAAGAAGAGCGACAGTTTTTATTTCCAAGAGGAAATTTAATAAAATCAGCAAAAGAAGAGGAAAAGTCTAATATACAAAATTACATACCAATCCAAACTCCCGACTTCTTATATTGGCATTTCCTCCTTTAGCTTATACTACGTATGTAAGGGTACTTATACTATAAATATATATATATATATATCTGCGCTTTACAAAGGGAAATACCTACAATTTTATATCAATAACATTTTAACATGCTTATATCTATACATACTCCCTTTCTTGTGGTTTAAGACTACTCTTTTTCTTAGGTACACTAATCTTTAACCTAGATCTGAAGTAAAGGATACAATAAATAAGACCTACTCTGTTCTGTTGACGTGGCAGTGCGTGCCGGCTACTTTTACATTATATTTTTCTTTAAAAACGCAAGCAACTAATAAGAAAACTGCTTTCTTAACAGAGTCAAGGGTTTGGCAAAACTTTTCTGGTTGTACTTTACTTTGAAGAAATTTTTTTTACTAATGGCAATTTCCTACCTATAAATAATATTTCTAATAAACTTTGGTAAATATCTACGTACATTCATTATATGAAACTTTAAATACTCAATTACTATTTCAAAGATATTTCAATGGATGTAATAAATGTAAAATATGGATATTTTCCATAAAACTAAGTAAATTACACATTATCGACCTGTGGAAATCTATCTGCTCTATATACGAGTAAAAGATAAATTATTTCACTCTGAATTATAATTCTGGTCTTGCAAAATGCACATTGCAATTTCAATGAATCTTGAATATTGACAATAAATATTGCAACAAAAATAGATTTTACATCTCAAAACGAAGGTGAACTATATCCTAAGGATTAATTCACGGGATTACATGTTTAATCTTCCGAATATCACATCATTTGGATTGAAATTGGTAAACAATGAAAGTGTTTACAAATAAAGAAAATTTTGATTCGAATTGGAACGGCCTTTTGTGTTAAATACATCTATTCCTTGTCCTTGTTCATTTATATAGTACGAGTAGAAGCAATTATCCTTAACTTCCTCTTATTATAGTATTATTGATAATAATAATAGTTGTAAGGAATCTTTTTGGGAAATTAATTTCAACAATTTTATTTTATAAGTTGTATGCCCAATTTCAAATATAAACAATTTCAATTATATACACTACCAGCAATAATATCAGATTCACTGCGGATTCACTTTCCACCATATGTAAATTTTAATGTTGCTAATAAGTCCTCCAACGAGACTTAAGATTACATTTTGTACTTGAGTTTAGCTTATGGTTAAGAATAACTTACCCAAAACAATATAATAGTCTACTGTGGTTAGTGGTATGCAATATAGTCCCTGTATAAGTATTTATACAGGAATACCTAAAGTTACAGCACCCTTTAGCCATGTATATTTATTTTTAGTACGATATATACTTATAGTAAGTAAGTAAATACTTTAGGTTTACTTACTTAGGTATGTATGTAGTTTTAGAGTAAATATAAAATAAATATAGTGAAAGTGACTGAATGAAGTAGTGAGCTCTCACCAAATAGGAATCGGATGTGTGGAACGTAACAGGATCTCCGGTGTTGGGATCCTGGCATTGGAACTGTAGACGCCCGCTGACGCTCACCAAACGATTTCCGGATCTTGCCAATTCCAAAAGACTCAGACGAAGCGTGTCCGCCCTGTACTCCACCTGAAATACAATCCAATACAAATCCAACACTCAATTCAAAATCTATCAAACGGACATTGCAATTCAACACTTCACTGTACTACAAACTCCTTGTCATATAAAATGTAATATATTCCTAAATGTGTCAATCCAGATCTTTTAACGTCTTGCATCTACATAAAATCTTATCGTTGAAATTGTATTTATTTTATCATTCTTACTATCTAGCATCAATTTACATCAATTATTGTAAATTGTAAATATTTGTAAACTACATATTTCCCTATTTTGTTCCATTTCCTGTCTCTTACCCACAACTGTTTTGAAATGTAAGAATTTATATAAATATCTGTAATTTCATCTAACTTTATGTACATTACGAAATAAGAATCCCAAATATTTATTTCCTGCTCGGCTCCATGTATGTACTTGCAAATAATATTGTTGAGAAGTCAACCCAATTTACCAACATGTTCTCATTTCCTTTAGCAAAATCATATTTGCGAACTTATAATTTAATTAAAAAGTATTCTGCGTAAAACTACTTTAGTTAAGTGGACTGATACCTACTACCTACAGCAATACATACAGAAGTAGTGGAAATGAAATCAAATCAGGGCAGGAAATTCTCATTTAAACTTTTCGGGGAAAGGAAGTGTAATTCACAATCAATGCAAAATATAAAGCACCACATTCTCCATTCGTTTTAATATATAGTCCTATGATTTTGCTTTAGAAATCTTTGTATTCTGTGTAGTATGTGTAAACATCAGTTTGCAATTGCATAATAATATCTACCTATACTATAGGTATTTAAATTATAAAATCAGGTCAGGTTACCTAAACCTCTTTAATGTACCATATTATGCTTATATATCCACCCCAGACCAGGCCAGTAATAATTTTGCTTAGGTATGCAAATTTGTGTATGTATATGTTGCAGGTATTAAGCAAAATCCGGCATTAGCGTTAATTCCTAGGCAATAAGCAAAATTTTCCACAAATTGCAGTTTTTGTCCGTAAACGAGTATTGAGCATAAAATTTCTTAATATTGAATTTATTAGTCTGATAGAGCAATTAACGGGGATTCTAAAAAGCGGTACCTCAACAATTTGTGATTATAAATGTCCATTTTAAGGGCAGTTAAATTTTCAAATATAAGTGCCCAGAAAATGGGCATTTATAATCACAAATTGTTGAGGTAACACTTTTTGGAATCTCCGTTATTTGCTGTATCAGACTGATAAATTCAATATTAAGAAATTTTATGCTCAATACTCATTTATGGCCACAAACTGCAATTTGGGGAAAATTTTGCTTATTGCCTAGGAATTAACGTTAATGCCGGATTTTGCTTAATACCTGCAACATATAGAAAAGATAACTAGAAAGTACTGTAATGTAGTGTAGTTCCACTTTCTATGCAAGTATGTACCCTAGACAGATATTTGGAGTAATTTAATTTCCGCACTGACATGACAATGGGAAAATGTCAACTTGTGTCCTGTCTCCTGTCCTGTCTTTTGCATGCAGTGCACTGCACTGCACTACATCCCATTGACAATGACGCAAGATTAAATTAATATCTGAGTCATAATTTTTAACGGGGAGGAAAACAAATTACACATTTAGGTATGTACTACAGTGCATGTACGTAACTCTAATGTATTTACTTTCTCCTTCTCGTTGACATTTGATATTTCTCGCAAGTTGCAAGTTTGCAATTTGTCTTTCCCAAAGAGAGACTGGGAAAGAGACTCTAAGTAAATGAGATACTTGGAATGGAAAAGAAAAAGATTTGGCTAACTGGAAGCATCTACCTAAGTACATAAGTAAGTAATACATAGTAGATATACATTCTGCATATGTTTGTTTTTCTAGACCAGGACCAGACACAAAATACTAAACCCAAAACCCACAAAAGCAATTCACTCACTCAACATCACAGTCACAGTTTGGGAAAGTAAAACAATGTAAATAAGTAAGAGGGAGAATATATGTTAGAGGCACAGAGTACCACAATCTAAAAGACACGGGACGCCACCTGGGGCTTCAAAATTAATAAATTACAATCATTTTAAATGTTTCGGTACAAAAGTTTGCATTTTTTGGTTTACATGCAAAAAAAGGAAATAAGTATACATGATAAAATATGTAATAATTAATCCAGTTAAAATTAGTGTGGAATATTCCAAACCTGTTACAAAATAGAATATGGAATAATTTGTCAACCTACATTAATATTTTGTGTATTAAAATAATGCTGAAATATTTTCTAATTGGGTACATTACTTCAAGAATAAATATTTCTGCAACAGAATCCACATTCTTCCACTTTGCAAAATATTGTTGAATTTTTGGATTAATCCAAACCTGTTTTTCCATATAATATGTGGAATATTCCAAAATTGTCTTTGTAAATAGACAGCTTCGTTAGTTTTTTTAAAATTTGAAAGAAAACACAAGCTAAGCAAATACATAGTCAGGCCAGGCCTCAAAAAAAGTTAGCATCCCGGCATCTAGAATTCTTGGAAATCTGGAATGGGGGTGGGGCTACGCTTGGAAATTGAAAAACTTTTAGACTTTCTCCATTTAACCAAATGGAAAAAGTGGAGAAAATAGAAAGTGGGGGCGGGGTTTTGATGAAAGCCTGCTTTCAGGATTCTTGGAAGAAATTTTTTTTGAGATAGGGTTCCCTTTGCCTACGACATAAATAAGAATATGACGTAAGTTAACTCTCTGTTCTCGTGTATAGTAAACTAAGTAAGTAAGTATTAGTTTTGAGCCCCTGGAAGGATAAGGCTTCCCTTGTAGGTGCATATCTGATCTCTCCTCAACTTCCTTACTTACTTAGTTTCTTTTATGGTACCTATAAGTACCATAGTAGAAGTTGGCTTGGTGTGGTGTGGTCTGGAGTTGGCCTTTTGGACGGAGACACAGTAAACCAATCAAGTAAACCCACAGAGAGTCACTCGCAGGATTTGAAGCAAGACTTTCTAAAAATGAGTCTCCATTGCATTCTTCAGCGAAAAACAGGACGATTGTTCTTCCCTCTCTACAGGGTCCCCCAAATACAATACAAGAAACATTTCCCTTTACTTTTACTTTTACGTAGACTGGAAAATGAATTTGAGTATTTTGCTCTTTATTTGGATTTCTCTCTTCCCCTTACAAAATAAAAAGCTGCTAACAAAGCACAAGAGAAAGAGAAAGAAATCTGGCCTGGCTCTCTGGCTCCCCCGCAGGAGGCACGGAAATTATTTTCATTTGGAGCAGAAATCATATCACTCAACCAACTTTTGTTTCTTGTCTTCTCTCTGATTGAGTTCTTTATTTTATTTTCCCATAGCACAACTCTATGTAGTGCAATTCACTAGTGCACCACATAGACATAGCATACGTACATATATGTGTTTTCTAACTAGCTAACCATATAACTGCACCAAGGGTCATACAGTATGTGGTATGTGGTACAAAAGTAATAGTGGCATACATCTAGGTAGCTTTAGGTATCAAATCAACACGGTTGTTGTTTTATTAGACCCAGTAGTGTTTTCTGTGCCGTAACAGTAACCTTCAGTTTATACAACACTTGCTAACCTTAAAAACTTTCTATTTTTCTTTTCTTCTATTAAAAACACTAAGCATTTCATATAACAGATGCATTATTACGTTTTTTGGTATATATGTCATAGTCACCAAGAAATATGGTGCAAGAAGGAGAAATCAAATAAAAATTTCCTCAATTCCTAAATTATATTTGTCAGTTTTTTGGCATTTTTGTAATTTAAATGTAGAGTCCCGTTTTTAAATATTATTTTACATGAAGCCTTCGTCATGTGACGAGATAATAATCTAGTTGGTATATTCATTGACTCAAAAATTATGGCTTATATTTAATGGCACTATATAAAAACTTACTTTGCCATAATTTATTAGACTTATTTTACCATAACTTTATTCATTTACCAAAACAATATCCAA
>JAQFYC010006936.1:0-11329 GCA_034694165.1 Tomocerus mixtus
TCGGTGAACCTGCAATCACAAAATATTTATGTATGTTATTAATTTGGTTTACTTAACAATAATAACAGTATATAGTAAGCAGCCAAAATCTTCTGACAGTTCATTTACACTAATTTATAGCGTACATTTCTAATTTTAATCGTTATATTCAACATTTGCCCATTTATTTTCTCAGTTGGCAGTGTAAGTACATTTCCTGACTAAAATACAAATTGCGGGGTCAAAAATATTAGCTTTTTACTACTAATTTAAAATTACACTAATTAACTATAGAAAATTTAGATTTTTGATTTTGTAATTACCTTAAGAATTTGGTTGTTGTGAAATTGAAGGGTAAGGTCACAAAAGTCGCCCCGGTCGTACATGACTTGGAGTCTTTGAAGGCAGTAATTTCCCCAGTTGTCCACCCGTACATCCTGTACCCGGTTTTGTATTTGCTGACTTTGGTTCTGCATAGCATTGAATAAGTTGACAACCGGGCGAGGAGCAGGGGTATTGCTGGGGCCGGGGACAGGGTCCACGGAAATGTTGGAGCCGCCAGCAGCAACTGAAATAGCTGCCGCAGGTTTGGGGATTTGATTTATTGATGTTATTGGCGTATTATTGGCAGAATTAGTTAATGTCTCTTGTGACATCTCTCTAAAGTTGATTTTAAAGAACACCGGACTGACACTTATTGCAATAACAACCTCAGCTGCACCTCTGATCAACAAATTCACTCTCTAACAATAACAATAAACTCTCAACTTTTACTTTGATGGTCCTCTCTCTTCAACTAAACAAATTTCGTGATGGACTCCGTCTTCGTTTGTCCTCCCTTCTCATTTCTTCGTCAACAGTCTTCGCCACTTCGGTTATTCTCCGCCACAGCATCAGTGGCGTCTCTCACAAACCTAAAATGAACTTTTGCAGCAACTGCGATGCACCAAGCCCATCATACACAGCTAAAACCTTATGCAGAAGCATAGCTATGTGAATATCTCTAATAGAACACATTCATTCGCTTACATACTTAACCTTCCTTATAAATATCACAAGCAAAGCAAATCCTACACTCTCTTAGTTAAAACATCCAAAATGTACCGGCACAGCCCCTAAAGATGTATACTCACTCTGGGTGCAATAATAACCATACGACAATGTACAATAATACATACTTTAGGGCCACAGCCATTCTCATCTAGCTCTGTATAATATTACTTCTTTACTTTTATGCGAAGTACAACATAAATGCATAGAATAGAATGAAATAATGAAAATGAGAAGACTGATTAACTGAAACTGAACCGTTAGTTCTGATTTCCGAGATGAAAAGATGAAATGCCACAGAATCTAATTCACTTGCACATTTTTCACGTTTACAAACTTGTGCCACTTAAAATACAATTATTGTGTAATATTATTAAACAAAGTTTTTACAAATAAGCTTAACAATGAGTGTGATAAGTTATTTAATTACAAGTAGGATTTGCTTAACTAATGACCTAAAATGCATAAATTAAAATGTGCCGTATTTCGGTAGCTATTATTCTTTCGTAAAATTAGCTATATAGCTATATTATATAGTACTGAAATAAAACGTTAAGTATTTCTATATCTTTCTACTTTTCATACGTAGGTTAATATTTTTAAATGCAAAGTTATATCATAAATATATGCTACTAATGTATATCGGCGGGGATGACAAATAATTATCTAACTATACAATATACATACATACACACATATAAAAGTGTACTGTCTAGCAAAAAGGGGTGTCAAAATGTAAATCTTAGGTCTGTAGGCAAAGCAATTTGCATTTGCATGCTACATAGCTTACATTTTATTTGCGTATTAAACAACAGTTAGCTACTGCTTGCTTACTTAACTATTATATATATATTTATAATTAAAAGTACAAGACAACGAAAATTAGCGGACGAGATGCAGATCTACATTCTACATAATGTGCATAGTGTACTAGTACTGTACTTGCATATTTACCTTACCATTGCGTAAGCTTCTGTAGTATGTACATTTGTAAATTCATGATTCATTCATGATTATTATATTTAAGGGATGTTACGCTGTAGGGGTAGGGGTTCTTTAGGTTCTGCTTTAAGCAAAGGCATGATCACCCTCTATAAGAGTTTAATTAATTATGAAATATTTTGTACGTATCTCCTTAACATGCAATCGCTTTTACGGCCACTGCACTGAACTCGACTGACAGTAAAGAGCCAACTACCGTCATATTTTTGTGAACTTCTTTCGGTCAACGTTGTGTTAGGTCTTAGTGGGGATATCGTTATCATGTACTGGCAAAATTAGTTGAGACTAACAGCAGGGAGCTATAATGTTTAGCACTGCTATTTTATTTAGCCTTTTGCTACGATTCTCCCATGGAAAAGATTTTTCCTCTTCATTGTAAGTATTTTTGATTAAACTCACTGATTTTATAGAGAAATTTTATTTATTTCATTATGTGAATTGAATTTAGAATATCAAGAGACGATAGCGGTTGGGGATGGTCATCTTCAGGAGGAGGACTTCAGTCTTTCTTTGATATCGCTCTTACAGCCCTGGCATTTTTGTCCTTCGGCATATTTTTGCTAAATCTCTTACTTAATGCTTTAATGGTAAGTAATTATGTAATCTTTCTAAGTAATTAAGTTTATGTAAATGTGGATAATATCGTTTCTTTCAATTTAACAAGAAAATTGTTTACTATTAATATAATTTTTTGTTTAATTAGTTTACTGGGGTAGCCGGTGGGTTGACAGCGACAGGTAACGCACGTCGCCATATACTTACATTAAGTAACTCAATATAATCTTAAATATTATAACAAGCCATAAGTAGAAATGTAATAACTTGTCATTTAATTAGGTCCGATTGTAACAAACACTGGAGGTACAACTGGAGGAGGAACTGGAGGAACTGGTGGTAACAACGGCGGTACAGGAGGTATGACAATTTAAGTTCTTGTCTATTATTTATGTGAACCTAGTATCGTTTCACCCAAATTCTGGTAATTAACATTTTCTTCGCGTATGTAAAAATACAATTTTAGGAACCAGACGAAATAGATCTCGCAGATCCCCATATGACTTGTACTTGGATGTAGATCCAGTATCCGCTATGGACAAATTAGCCAATTCAGTACTGAATTCCATAGAAGGAATGGTTCAGGAGCATGAATGTGTCCAAAAGGTCTTCTGCGAAGGGAATCGTCAAGCGAAAGTAGCTGGTCGTGGGTTTCAATACCTTATGCCCGTTTACAGGTACGATAACCAATCTGTTTCTAATTTATTTTCAGTACACAGTAGATATTTGCGTATGTATAGCGAAGTAATTAATTTGTTGTCTTTATCAATAGCTTTGGAGCGTCTTTCATTGGAGAGAAAATAGGTTTGCATGAAAAACTTCCAGAGCATATGCATGCCATTCTTTTGGGAGTGGACGAATCCAATTGCCAGTCTCATTTCCCTCAGTGCTAAAAAATACAAGAAATGCATTATACTTGAAGCAATGTTGGTTATTTTTTGAATAACATGATAGGAATAATATTTATATAATTATAATTAAAGAAATCATGTGCTTTCGCCACTTATTTATATTAAAGTCTTTAATTTAATTATTAATTTTGGTAAATAAACAGATATGAAGAAAACGTTTTAGTTAAGTAGTTAGCATGGGGTTGGTGTTCTTGTATAGAAACATGGTCATTGTCCTAATAATTATTGTAAACATGTATTAAAAATTTTATTAAGTATCATTTATTATCTATTATGTCAGGTAACATTTACGAACGTATGATGTCAATGTATATACAAAATATGCACATTCGTTTAGTTGTGCTGATTTAATTGCATATTCTTATTATGTTATACTGTTTAAACTGTCACCATAAAAAATAAAATTACTAACGAACCATATTTCTGCCCAGAAGTTAAGGCTGATCAGTTGTTTTACTTTCTTTGCATTGTGCATCTCAATAAGTAATAATTTGCTTTCTCTTTTTACATAGAATCGCAATGTCCAACTTTCACAATTGATTCCATATTTTTATATTAGATGCATAATGTATATAGATGTACATATAATTTTAATGCGAATGTACTTATACAATTTTTTGTATTATTAAAACCATAGATGTATTGTATAGGAGATTTTTTTACCTTAACGATGTCAATTGTTATAGCCCTTTTGTCATTTCCATTAGTGTATATTACTGGATATCTTAATGATCGAGCTAGCATATGGGAAACTGAAACTATAATTAAATGACTTTGGTAGAATGTTTGCCATCTACTTTACACTGTTAAGGGCTTACCACTGCTAATCCACCATTATGCATTACTATAATATCTTACTAGGTTATTATGTATTTATTATAATTAGCAAGGAAGGCACAAGAACATATTTATCAACAAAAGAATGCAAGACAAAGATAACAATGAATAATTATTGCACAATAATATGTAATACCTACTATATAACGAGTACTATACCAATATGATAAGAGTTGTCATATGACAAGCAAACATGGTGTGTCAGAAATGCAGGAAATTACTGTTTTAAGTAATTTCCAAATACCTTGTACCTGCATTACTTGTTGAGCATATAGGTTAATCTATTCGAAGTGAATTAAGTGTACCTTAACCTTGTCTGTATGCATCTGACGTGTTTAAGCCCCTTTTCATGGGTATTTGAGCACTATGAAGAATTAAGTACACTTTACCATTTTATCCCTGTATCATAACTGTGTTCTCTCTAAATAATCTTTCCCTCCCAGAATGTCTGGGAGTTCTGTGTCTCTGTATCGCAAAAAGACAAACTTAACTGAGGTGAAAATGTCATTTTGCATGTGAATGCAGAAATGACGAAATGATCTTGTACAATGTTTTGTATTCAAAGGAGTAAAAGATAATTGCAGGCTCAGTTTGTATAATGGTGCCGATATGAGCACAAACATATCGAATACCCTGTCTTTTAGAAGGCTTTGGAATGTGAACAATCCATGTGTGTGAAAGTTTTGTTATAAAATGTGGCTACATTTTATTTTTCTAATAATTATAAATTGTAAAGTTTATGGAAACCAGAACAAGTCAGTTGACAATTTATCCAGGTACTTCATTCTACTTAGATTCATTTAATTACTTAACCATATGAGAATTAATTGTCTTTGTCTTTTCAGTGCTGAAAGAATTGCAAGAGTGTGGAGTGAGAGAGATATCGAAGACTTTATTCTACCCAGTAGCCATGAGTTTAGCACATCCGAAATTCTTTCCAAATTGGGAGAATCCAATATCCAAACTATCCCGGAGAAAATTGACCGCAGTTCCCCTTCAATTTCGAAAACATTAAAGGATTCTCATTTCTCTTCATCGCATTCGCATTCGAAAGGTGAGAAATACGTATCGTCACCGTCTGAAAGTCACCATCATCATGGATACCACCAACCTCACCAGCCCATCCAGCAACACCATCATCATCACCATCATGAAGAATATTCCGACAAAGGATCCAATAAAGGCCATGGAATAATGAGCAGTCTTAAGGGAAATTCATTTGTAGAATTTGCACTAATTGGGCTGTCAGCACTTGCCTTTGGATCCTTTTTGCTAAATGCGCTTCTGGATCTTTTCTCGGTACGTTTCATGAATTCTTATTCAAGAATTTTATAAATACCTCTTTTAAATATCTTTATATAATTACAATGCAATTAATTATCAACACCTAATGTAATACTTATATACAGTTGTTTTCTGGATTTTTCTTTACATCCACTGGTACAGGAACAGGTAATACAATAACAAATAGCATTATTCCCAAATGAAAAATATTTGGATATATTTTTTTCTAAATTGAAACAAAAAAGGTGGAGGAGGAGGAGGAGGGACAACAACGACAACAACTACTTCTACTTCTACTGGTGGAGGAGGAGGAGGGGGTGGGGGAGGTGGAACTTCTACTGGAACTTCCACATCTACATCTACATCTACTGGAGGAATGGTAACTTTTACCTCTGGACGTCTGTTATCCGACGTGGGAGGCTTGACAGGTTATTCTTTAATTATCACATATGATTTTACATTTAGGATTCAGTAAGTAGGTCATATTTTTGTTATTTCCTGAATTTTAAAATTCTTTTAATTCTGTTCTTTTGTAGGTGGACGTTGGTCAGATGTAGGTGCAAGGAGACCAAAGAGATCCGTTATTGAGCTAAATGTAGACAACTTTACTTCGCTTGAAGCCATGTCACAATTCGTATTAAATTCCATTGAAGCTATAAAACATAGACATGAGTGCCTTCCTTATGTACTGTGCATGGGGAACAAACGAGCCAAAGTCATAGGAAAGGGATTCCAATATTTTGTACCGTTTTACAGGTAAAAAGAAAGAGGAATACATAACCTGCGTGGGTGTGCATTGTGCATTATGCACTAACCACAAGTATAATTAACGTGTTATATAAAATGCCCTAATTTATTTAATTACAGTTTATATGCAGTTTTCTTGAGCAAAGACGTAGGACTGCGTGACCTTATACCAGAACAAATTCGTGCCATACTCCGAGGACTTAGCGAAGCTAATTGCAGGTCTGACTTTCCACAATGTTGAGTTGGGGTGAAGTTCATGGAAAAATCTTAATGCTTATCAAATCACATTGTGTCTTCTTCGTGAGCTATTTTCGGGTTCATGAATTGTAATGCCGTGTTTTGTGTCAATCTAATAATACTTCCCAAAACTTATCTTTATAATATGTTAAAATTGTAATTGTGGTTAGGTTAGGTTAATCTAATTTGTATTTCATAATAAAAATAATAATTCTTGTCATAAAGTAAGAAATCGACAATTGTGTGTTGTGTATGAATGTCTGTGATGTGAGCGAAGTAGTCTTAATACTCCATCCATAGTAATACATTATAAGACTCAACATGCAGTTGTTCTATTCTATGTATTTATATAGGTATTATTCATTATGCACATTCTTTTGAACATATGGCATCACATACGTAACGTAAAGTATCAAAAGCGTCAACAAAAAAGCGCATGCAAAATTGCAAACGCAAGTAATGGCACTTTGCCCTTTGAAATATGCATAATATGTAACAGTAAAAAACTATTGAGTTTGTAGTAAGATGATCTCATCAATATGATCCCAAAATCTTAAAATTTTATTTTAAAGTTATTGCTATATTCTTGTTGAACACTTTTATGTGCACGTTTGCTACAGCATTTCAATTTCACAGCTATTTTTACATATAATATTACTAATACTTGTCTTTCTAGAATAAGGAAGATCATAAAAGCTGTTGCAAACCCAAAATAAAATATATAGAATGCGGAATGAAGTTGTTGATAACCTAAACTAGGGACTTTAGGTGTTGCCGAGCCCCGGCATCCCAAAAAACTGGGTATACACCTTTTCTGTATTCTTTTTAGTACTCCAAACTCCGATAATTTCAGCAACCTGTAGTAAGCATGTAATATTTCATATTTCCAATTAAACAGCATTACTAATTGAGCAAATTAATTACCCTTGGAGCTGATTAACGGTCCACTTAACGGGCTGGACGCTGGACTGACAACCGAGCAGGCCGTTAGTGGGCTAACCCGCTAAGCAGGCCGGTAATCTGCTGTAATTACCCTAGTACGTTAGAGTAAAACATTTTTTCTAAATTATTAAATTATTATTTTTACCCCAAATTGATTTTGGATTTGTTCGGACTTTTCTTTCCCAAGTACATACACCATGGATATTTAATACTATAGACAGATATTTTGTCCCAGGTACATGGGAAATATCCAATCGTATTCGTAATAGAAGATATCCCTGTTTCCTCGTCAATTACATAGGCGGAAGGTGTATCATTAACTTTCATAATAGCTTTATCGAAAGTATCAAATGTAAATCCTGAATCTTTCGCTTTGTGAAGCAAATTAGACAAAACTTGGACGTTTGGCAGACCCTGTGAACAATTATATGGCAATAATTAATTATTTACGCATGGTTATTGTCAATTAAAATTAACAAAGACTACAATTTGGAAAATTATTAGACTAACTTCAGCTATAGATTGGACAGATCCTTTGGAGGATGATGATCCATCGATGTATCCATTTTCCAACAGCAAGCTATAATGAGATGTTAACAAACTTTCTAAGGAGTTTACTGCATAACGAGCCACCGCAAGTGTAGAGACTAAAGTCCCCGAATATGAAGTCCATATAATTGACACGGCTATGCATATCGTCCACATGGCCACTCTTGAGCTAATTCTCTTGGAATCCAAGTTAGTACCTACGGAGTACATGAATTGAATCCTCTTGACGTTTGTAAAGGAACATGATGTTTAAGAAAGTATTTGTAAAGATTGCTTTACTTTTATTTGTAAGTATTGCAACAGAATTGAATATGGATTCCGATGTAGCGAAATTTTCGAACCATCCGAAAATGGAAATGGCGATTGAAAAGAGTACAATGAAAAGCAAAAGCCATATTCTCAATTTGGAGTCAAAAGGATCCAAAAGTGGGTTGTTTTCACTTGCTTCGAATCGATGGTCTATAAAAGCAACTATCCTACAATTAAATAAATAATAAATATTTGCAAATACTTTCGAGTTTTAATTTTCTCCAGGAAAATATAATTTTCATATTTGGAATTTTACTTGGAATATCCAGTTATAAATGACGTTTGTACAAATTCAGCTTCCCCTCTATCTCGAATAGCAAAAGATCCGAGAAAAATGTCAATATTGTAGTCTGAAGTCTTCGCATATTCGACCATCTTTACTTCTGGTACAAGTTCATAGCTGCAATTAATTCAATTTCTGTTAGGTAAAGATTATAGTAGGTAGTAACGAATCCACATTTTGGTACCAATCAGCTAAAGTATATTATTAGTTTTCTAATTTTCAAAATTACATTTAATACGTATTGTTGAAGGAAAAATAGCATAAAACTCAATATTTCCACATAGCAGGCGATTTGAAATGAAAAATTCCATGTCATGAAATATATGTAAAGGGGAATTTTATAGAACGCCATATCTGAAAAATATGTACTGGTAAACTTTCACTTTTTACATAGGAATACCATTTAAAAATTTCACAACGATTTTCACTTAATTTCATTGTCATCATTGTTTAAAAAGTTATCTTTGATTTTTGGATTTGATCCCTGATTCGGACTTAATTAAGTTTGGGCTTGGAATTTGAAATCTGAACATATAAGAGTAGTCTACAGTCTACTACACTTAATGTATTGCGTACTTTGATTAAAAAATTAATATTTATTTCTCTTTACCTGAACCCAAATATTTGGATTATTTCATGGAAGACTTCAACTGCGTATCCACCTATCAGTTTGTACTTTGTTCCATTTTCAGACAACTGTGTAGATACCTCTACATCATAGGTGTATATGTTATCATACTGAAATTCCAAAAGTTTGAAGATAAAAAGCTCATGTTAATAGTTAGATATTTATTTATTTTCTCGATTTATGTAAGTAATTGCACATACCCTTGTGGTAATCCTTAAATGGGAGTTGTTCACCGGAAATGGGTTTACCATATTAATTGTATAGATTGGGATTTGTAATAGAGACTTAATCAATCACAGCCAATAATTCCATAAACGATTATCACTGAAGTCTGCTCACGTCTGTCTGCTGTTTCAGTGAAAAAAATTATACGATTGTGTACAAGAAGAAATGCTATCACGAATGCAAAATATTTTTCGATTTAAGTCAAATACGCAAAATGTTGTTATGCACGTTTAGTATTTTATGTTTATCAACCTCTAAGAGAAATATGCACACAGGTAAATCTTTTCTATTCTATGACCTGATTCCCCCGACTTCACTATTAGCCTGATTTCTGATTACCTACAAGCTATCATGTTTCAACAAACATTTCAATGGTATCTGTATTTGTGGGTTAACCTACTATGTATTTGTATGCCATAATGCTCTTGAATTGCCAAACTTATCTACTACTATTGCATACGCATACTTATAATTTGTCCTTCCAAGTTAACACTTTCTATTGTAAAGTAACTTTTTGATTGGGCCTCATGTCAAAGACCAAAATAACTGTATTATTGCTAAGGATAAGTACTTAAGTACCTATTGAAAGAGTGATAACTTTATATTAAACTTTGTGCACTCGTATGTACGAGTAGTATTATATACGTGCTTTGTATTGTATACACGTGTTTATGTATAAAATATTAAATTAAGTGTTCGTATTCCCTATGGTTTACACATTAAAGCATTTCCACATTTCTCAGATTAAATTGATCAATTTTACGGCTGACAAACCCCAACTTTTGCTTATATTTTAATACTGAGCGCAATGCTGTCATATTTGATATATTTGCGATATTCTGATTCAGTGGTCGATAGAAATCACCGCTTGTGTGATAATCGTGGTTTCTTTTCAATAGATCAGTAAGAATAAGAACACCTTGTTACGAGAAGTATTGTTGCTATTAATGCGTCTCCAAGTTTGGTATTTCTAAGATATTCTTTATAGTACTCGTACATAACCATAATACCACATATATTTACAGTAAAATGTATCTTTGATGTAGGTATGTATTGATTTCATATCAATCTTCGTGTAATATAATTTGCATATAATTTGAAGTTCTATTGAATCATGTGCCCCATTAATGTGACACAATTCTATCGCTAATATCTTAGATGTTTTTTTATTATTCCGTTTCTGAATAGTTTTACCCTTTCTGACGGAACGGTGCCAGTTCACTTTCAATTCTATTTTTCTATTCATTCGATATGACGTGAAACATGATATAAATGCTCTTACATTTATTGACATAGGTATGCAAATTCCTAGATTCCTTCCACATAGCCGTATTACGACCTAATACATACATGGCGTCAGCTTAGGTTCTCGTTCAGTGTGAAAGTATTGATGAAAGTTTTAAAAAACATGCATATATATGTAAAAATGAAAAGCAAATTATTTTATGTTTATTAGGCACATTGCAATATATTAGTATATAATATGAACATACTTATGTAGTATATGTATAATAATAGCCAATATGCATAGTCTACATGATGATATAACTTACCCATAGTATATGAATTACTTATTAGGTTAATATAAATTGCTTGTTAAAAGAAAGAATTACAATACCTACAAATATTATTATTATTATTGCAATTATAAAGTATGTACGGTAATGATGGGACAGATTATTTAAAATGTCATAGATACTTGAAAAATAACAGTACAAGGGGGTAAAATGGGTCTGTGGATAGCAGATAAAGGGTAGAATGATCACTGAATTTTTCAGGTAAATCGATTAA
>JAQFYC010006937.1:0-11328 GCA_034694165.1 Tomocerus mixtus
ATTACATTAATACTAATCCCCATCCCAAACTCGCCGTATGACGTCACACTCCCATAGATACCAAATAGCTCGGGAATACCGATCCTTCTCATATATATTTATATCTAGTATCCTTGGAGTATCTCTATTATTGGCATTAATTCTTTTTCAATTGACAAGACTGTTTGGGCATAATTTTCATTTATTAGAAAGGTATAAGGAATTAGGGAAATTGGATTTTGTTTGGTCTTCATTACATTTTCTTATTATTTATTGTACAGTATAAATGCATACGCCCTGTCGCCCATACACTTTTTTACACCCTAACTGCAATTACTTAATTTACTACAAATATTAACACAAACAATTCAAACCTAAACATATTACCTTTTTATGCTAAAGTTAACATAAATAAAATGTAATACTACACAGTACACACACTATGGTAGCCTTTCTGTGAGTTATTATCACTACTTGGTGCATATTATTCGTTTTGATGCGCAATTATCAGTATTGTTGCTAAAATAAAATCAACGTGACTAATTATCATTATTGTAAATATATAGCGAACGAGCGTATAAACTAATTACCATAAATAACAATTATTGTGGCCTTAATTAACACTCATACTAATATCATGCTTCTTATCTAAGCTATATAAATTATTACAATATAATACAAACAAACACTTATATTAATTAAAGTACAATGTTTATGTATATTTATTACATACAATACATTTAAGTACGAATCGGTTTGGAATTCGGAATATTAGCTGACTATCAGCAGATTTTTAAGTAAACTAATTATACCCATAACTAAAACATCTTGTAAATGTCAAGCATGTTAGAAATAAACCAAACATGTCTAACATGTGTTTATAAATTATGCTTATACATTTTTCTTCCTGCTAACAAATTACGATTGGTTGACTAAGCATAATTAACAATTTAAATTAAATAAATAGTATTAGAAACAATTCTCAAAAGAACAAGCTGTCAATTGCCTTGCCTGTAAAATATACCCACCAACAACAAGGATAGAAAATTGTGGTAGGCTGATAAATTATTACGTGTAATTGGGATATTTTGGTAGTTAAGTTAAACTGGCTTACTTCGCTACATATAGCAGTTCGTTTTGTACTAATAAGTAAACAATTTGAAAGTGGAGACGGAGAAAGCACATTAACTTAGATTTTCAATACGTGCAACTAATACTACAATTATAAACATAAAAGTCATCTAATACTTGCATGGTTTCCTTTATCCTATACTAACTATGTGTATTATCCTTTAGGTATCTTTACTCTTTACTGTATGTATAACATGCAATTATACAGCAAAGAAAGTAATTAGAAACCATGTCAAATTGAACAAAATGATGAAGCAGAAAATAGAGAAAATTTTAAAATCGTATATTAGCGTAGCATCCCTGAACAGCCTTTTCATTGTAATTAGGTTGGAAATACTTATAACGCCTACAATAATAGCAAAAACAATTATAATACAACAAATACAACAATATTTGGTATAATAATATAAACAATAGTTACAAACAATAAGTTAGGATAGGTCACACGCGATAACATTTCTTCTACATTACAAATTACAACAACATGGTATAAGTACATACTACTGGAACACTAGTTTAAGAAAATAGAGATTTGTTTGATGCTGGAGTGGAGTACAGCTTTCACAATTATAAATTACAGTTTGCTACTAGCTCTACTAATAAAAGGCTGTAAGTCTGTCTTAGAGAATTTAAAGCACAATGTTGCGCATTTCTGTATTGCTAATTGCTATTTTATAAATACAATACGCTACAACTGGAATTTAGATAACTGTCATTGATTAAACAAACGAGCGAAACAAAAACTTAGCGTAGAATTTACTATACTACCTACAGTATATAATTAATATGCGGGCACTATTTATTATGTAACGTAAAAGGACATAACATATTAATGTAAAAATGTTTTGTTAAATCTGCGGCGGGTTTCTGCACTTATACCAACTATTAAGTAAATTACGCGTCACTTCACTTACAAAGGACTAAAAGTTTAATTTCCTAACTAAATACTACCTTGATTGTGGGAAGTGTGTTGAAAGGGCGATATATTTGCTGGCGGAGAGTTGTCAAGACTAAAACTATTTCTTCTGCTACTGCTCAACCTAGGACTGCCATGATAACTAGAGCCCGTGTCCCTTCTCTCTAATAGGGCTCGAATACTACTACAACCACTATTAGTACTACCCCCACTGTTTTCTCCATGTTCTTGAGAATTTAATCTTCTTTGTTCAGAATAATGACTTGGGCTTACGGAAGATTGGCTACTGGCACTTGTCACACCGGCAAACAATGGATTTTCAAAGTCTTCATTAAGCCAATCAACAGGTCCACGCTCGTGGGCCTTTCCTCCGTTAGCTTTCACCCGATTAGCAAACGGTGGCAAGCGACCTCCACCATTTTCCCATGGGAGAGTAGACTTTAAGCTCGGACTACTATGATTAGCACTACTATTGCTAACGCTGGCGGACTTTGGACTGCTACTATTCTTCTTCACGGGGGTAATTGTAAAATCGTTGAAGAATGAAGGATCCGCCAAGGTTGACTGTGCACTTGTATTTGTTGGATTGTTCCAAGAACTGTTATTCCAATAACCGTCTTGAGATGAAGATGAAGGTCGAGCTCCTTTAGAACTAGAAACAGGTGACTGGCTTCCATGGCTCTTTGAGCTAGAGTTTGGTGGTATAGGAATCAGTTCGATACCAGAAGGCGAATCGTGCCTACTAGATGGATTAAGAAGTTGCTCCAAAGGGATGCCCGAATTATTCTGTTGACCATTACTACTTTCTCCAGACTCTCGCTTAGTCATGTCACTGAAGAAGCTGCCGTACGGACTTTGAAATTCTGTCGGTCCGTCGAAACCTATGGCCATATTCTTTAGGTAGTTGAAATTGTCTAGTCCCATCACATTTTTGACAAGGTTTGAACTCCTGCTTCTGCTTTTCCCATCGGATTTTTCAAAATGCGTAGGGGAGTCGCTACCATGTGGACCGTCGGAAGAATGGTTTGAATTGCTATTCGGGTTCGATTCAGGTCTCCATACAGTAATATCCCCTCCAGAATTATTATGATAATTTTTTATTTGTAAACTTTGGCCCTGATGTAGAAAATTGGATGGCGGCAGTGGCTGCTCTGTTGGCAGTTGATGATGATAACCAGGATGGTGTTGCGGGGACATATAACTATGCGATTGTCCAGAAGGATAACCAATTGGATATTTCTTCCGAGTATAAGTTCGCCCTGGAACTTTCACAAGAGAGTACACAACCATTTGTAATTGCTCTGGAGTCAATTCCTGTGACGGTGGGATGTTGGTGGTAAAATTTAAGTGATTTGACGCAGCTCGAACAGCAATTATTTTCCCATTTTCTAATCTTAAATATGTCCCTTTAGCTGAGCGAAGAATGTAAACTTTTTGTCCAGCCGGAAGGTACATATCAGGTCCTCCAGAAGGATCTGATAGAAATCCGTCTTTTTTCAAAATTAAATTCTGAACACATATTCCACGTTCCCTGAGAGATTCAATTTGTGCATCGTGCTTAGACGATTCTGAAGTGTTTTCAGAATAATGATATCGTCCATAATATGACGACGGTTTATCGTACGGACTTCGGCCCCCAAAAGACCCATAGGGATGAGGGTAGCTGCTTGGTGAAGGCGCTGCAGAATAGCTTGGCGGTGAATTTTTGGGATAAAAGGCTGCGTACGAAGCCCTTTGGTACGGCGTTCCAGATTGTGTGGTGGAAATTTTCTTCTCCTTTTCGTAGTTTCTATGTGCCAGCCTTTTCTCAGCTTTTGATAATTTTTGACTTTTCTGATCGATTAACAATGATTCGTGTTCAAAGGGTTCCTATTGTAGAAAACCAATAGCCCCATGTTATTAAGAAATCTTTAAATCGAAGCAATAATTAATTCCTAATACGTAAAATAAACTGGCTTACCTTTGTCAGCAGCAGGCTACTGGAACTTTCGTTTGACAGAACTCTCTGCATGACTAGATCAGCATATTTGTCGACGTCAATATCGCATTTCACATATTGTAATTTTTCCAAGTGTTCATGATGAAGGACTAAAAAGGAGTTGACATCTTTACTTCTGAAGTGACTATCCGGGTTCATTTCATCAACAACGCGATCTGCCATTCCCCTCTTATTAATTTGTCTGTCGTAAATTCGTTTCTCAAGGCTAAGGTCCGTCACGAATCTATAGATTTGACACTGTTTCTTTTGTCCATACCTGTTTAGAAAAGATTCAAATTAGTAACTGAAGTTTCGCTTGCCAAATAGAGCAACACATCATATTTACATCATTTACTTCTGCATAACTTAAGCTAAAAAAAATTGTCCTTACCGATACACCCTGCACACAGCTTGACAATCTAAAAATAATAATCGTCAAAGTTAGCCGGGATTTTAATTGCAATTCATAAGAAATCATTAAAACGAAAAGCACTGCAAGTTAATTACCGTGACATGGATTCCATGACGCATCCAATACAATTACCCGATTAGCGCCAATTAAATTAATGCCAAGGGATCCAGCCCTAGTTGACACCAAAAACAAGTGAAGTCCTTCCCTAACGTTGAAATCTTTAATTAATTTTTCTCTTTCCAATCCAGTTGTGCTTCCATCAAGTCTAAAATACTGTGTGTTTTTCTTCCATTGAAATTTTTGACTCAGGAACATTTCAATCAAATCAAGAGATAATAAGCTTTGTGAGAAAACAAGCAATTTGTCCCCGACGTCGACCGTTTCCCGTAATATGTCGAATAGCAACTGAAACTTGACTCCGTTTTCTAGTAGTTCAGGAACATAATTTTCAAACAGGGGCATTGCCCAGTCCAGAGATAAGGAATTACTCTCCATCATTCTGAACGCGGAAGTGTTTGCCCTACTGTTGATACTTGAAGACATGGGTCCTTGGTATCCCATAAAATAATCAGGTAAACCAGTTGGCGAAGACTCGTTATTCGTGGAAGTCTTTTTTGAATTTCTTCCTCTGCTGCTTCCCCCTTCAGTATTTATTTCGTCCAAGTCTAAATCGTCTAGCAAGCTTTGTTTCTTTTTCACAACGTTGTAAAGTGCATCGGGATGGTTCCAGATTTTGCAACAAACAGCAAATGCTTTAATTGGGTTAGCCGTGACGTTTTGAGTTTCTAATCCTTCATTAAGGTACGTTATGAAGCTAGTGTAAAGGCTCTTTTGAATTGGCGACATTTTTAGCAGAAACACCCATTCTTGTTTTGCGGGCAAAGCGTTTTTTAGTACGAGATGAGAGCGCCTTTGAACGAAGCCTTCAAGGAGCGAATGCAATACATGAGATCTGAACCGCATCAGTCGTTTGTCTTCCACATTCGAATCTGCACATTGGCCATTTTGTATAGGACGCTCGAACATATTGGAAAACTCTACTTTTGTTCCGAGAAAGTTGGGACGCACAAAGTCTACCATGCACCAATACTGAAAACAAAAAAAGTAATTGATAGTTTAAAGTTTATCTTTTGACAATGGATCTATCTGTAATTAACTTATTACGATTTATTTACCTCCATTAAATTATTTTGTAGAGGATAGCCTGTCAATACAACCCTTCGCTTGGTTTTTATTGCTTTTAGAGCTTGAGAGATACTTGCACCACTATTTTTTATTCTATGTCCTTCATCGCAAATTACTAAATCAGGCCCAGGATTGACTAAATAATTATAAATACGATTTAGACTTTCTTCTTGTGCCATTCTTTCATTTGCTAGATTACTGTTGGTGGCAAAACTGTTTTTTCGGCCAGATCGTTTCAATTTCTTCAATGACAGCATCCGATACATTTCATAGCCAATTAGAAGTACTCCTCCCTTTTCTCCCCAATCGACAATAATTTTCTCTCGAGCCTGCAGTGTTTTCACAGTTTCGTTTAGAACATATATTTCGAAATTTCTATGCAAAATCTCAGGTTCCTTTTGATGTTCCTGCTTTTCTTCGACGGGAGGTGAATTGTCAATCTTGTCCGTGTCAGATTTCAAAATTGAATCTTCATTTTCGTTTAGATTTAACAAGTCATCAAAATTTAATGGGAAGTCATTACTCGAAAGTTCCAATGGTTTTAGGGAATCTCCATTACATTCCGAATCAGCATCATTCTCTTCCTTGTTTGAATTAGATTTAGAAGATTTTATTACATCGTCTGCAGTTTCAACATTATTTTTCTTTCTTGACTTGACTTTGGCTGCAACTTTCGATGATGGTATCCACTGGTTAAACTCACTCATCCAATTCTGAATGGTATTGATCGGAACAATAACTAATACGGTTTTCGCTTTTGTGTACCGTAAAAATATGTCGCAAAATGATACAGCCTAGAGAACAAATATGCATTTTAATTTAAATCAATTTAAACTCAAGTTAAAATTGCATCTTAAATCAAGGTAAGGAATCTTAATTAAATGACAGAGAAATTCATAATTTGTAATGCTATGGCCTGAAATCGTACCTGAACAGTTTTGCCCAATCCCATGCTATGCTAAAATTTCCAAAAACAAAATAGTGAATAACAAAGTTATTAGTTTACATAAAATGTATCTGGACAATCGCCACTTGTAGATAAATAGTAAATGCTTACAGCAAGAATGCAGCCAAATCCACCGGAGGTATTAAACTGGTCAATCGATTCCACTACGTTATCGTAAAGAAATCGTATACCACCAATCTATAAAAAATCAAAAGGTCAATAATTTTGGTCTCCAAGAACATCATTTACTATATATTTCTAATTTCTACGTCTAATTACTATTCTCGGTAATAGTTATTTAAAAAATACAATACCTGATGTGGTTTAATTATTCTTGCTACTTGAGGAGCCAAAAATACGTCCGTTTCGCCATCAGGGTGCGCAACATTAATTAAAACTCGTCCCAAGGGATCCGGAGCATTAAGCTCATCTAAATTCTTCTCGTCCTTGTCTTCTTCTAAGTCTTCAGGTGGAGGTGGACTAATCACCACACAATCATCGTCACTATCTTGAATGGCGCTTCGACTTTTATCCCTACTATTACCCTCTTCTTCGGAACTTAAAGATATCACATTATTGCCCTCGTGCTCATAACTTTGTATGACTGTGCCTCCAAAGGTTCTAAAAAGTTGTCGCTCATTTGTTGGGAGAGGACTAAAGTTTGTATTGACATTTTCTACTTCTTCATCAGAAGATAAAATAGTTATATCGTCAAACACCGTATTTCTATTTCTATTTGTTTTCCCTTCTGAAGACTCATTTGGAACTACAGACACAGAAGTCGACGTTTTCGAAATATTTCTTAACATTTCCTCTACTGTGGGAACTCTGCCAGTGTCATGGTTGGAATGGGACATGTACATCATACTCTGCTGCAACAATTGTTGTTGTTGTAATTGAAGTTGTTGTAACTGCCTTAATTGTTGTTGTTTTCGTTCCATTCGAAGTCTTCTTGCAGCTTCTTCTCTTTGTGCTGCTATCGTTTCCTGAATAAAAAATACACGTAGGTAAGTATTTCAAAAAATGTCTCTCTTTACAAATATTTTCAGCAACAAGCCAACTTACTTCATCTAATTGATCTGGTTTTAAAATATCTTTAATATTTCGACGCATGTGTGACGCTTTCTTAGTTCGACCCCCCGCTTTTTTCATTGTCTGTATAACTTGTACTTCAGGAGAATCTGTTCTTTCACCAGGCTCCTCAGGGACATCTGTTTCACCTTTGTCGGTTTCAGAATTAATACTGGCCTTCTCTGGTTCATTGTTAGCGGAGTCAACATCATCTTTTTCAGTGGCTTCATCATCTTCGGAATCTTCTGATTCCTCCACTGATGACAACTCATCTTCAAGTTCAAGTTGGGACTCTTCCGTTGGTTGATCACCATCCGCAGAATAAGGTATTTCTATTTCCTGAGTTGGTGGCAAGGAGTCAACATCGTAGTTTTCCGTGATAACTTTACCTGACCCATTCGGAACTTCAGAAATAACATGCTCTGTTTCAGACTCAGAGGGGGGACTTTCATAAATTGGGGTTTCGTCTATGTGCTGAGTTTTGCAGCGTTTGGATGGGGGTTCCTCGCCAATATTGCTCTCCTCCATGATTTATTGTAACCTACCGTAAAAACCATTTATAGTACTATTAATATTATCTCTTGTCTTAACGAAACTTACATAATAAGGATTTTATTGGTGTAATGGTGCAATGAATATAGTGGTGCACTAAAATTAAAAGTAAAGCAAAAATGTAATCGTTTAAATGCAAAAGGAAAATAAAAAGATAAGTAAGACAATTAATTATTTGTTACTTTGATTTATTTCATACTTAGAAAAGGCAACTACAACTACGATATACTACATATATTTTTGTGTTTACATACCTACTACAACCTCCTTGCGAATCCTCAATTTAAATGGTAAATATAAATCAGCAGAAATTTATGGCCACATTAGCAATTCAGGATGAATTTACTTGACAAGTTTGAGATATTTCGAGGCATCGAAGCTCACTTCTTCAGCATCATCTTCAATGGTAACTCGAGTCTTCGCCCTTCTTCTTTCTAAATGAAGTTGGTGCTCTTTTTCACCAAGGAGAGTGATGTCCACTGGAAGCTAGAATAGAAATATAAGAAAGCCAATTTATAAACACTGTAGGAAGGTCCGATTTATCCAAGTACAACATTTATTAATATTTTAGCATATTTATTATTAATACAGTTATTTTCATGTTCCTTTCATTATGTATACTGTTATTATCGAAACACAATAATCTTAAATGACGAAAACACGAACTGGTCATAAAAAAATCATCCCTACTAGAAATTACATTATCATTGGACTGGAATAAAACTACTTGTGGCTAATTTTATAGATATGAATTTTTTAAAGACTGTGTTAGGCTTTGTACTGATTGCGATATTGCAAATGCTGAGCTGACAAAACAGTTCCATTCCTCTGGCGTGTAGACGACATCAGACATGTACTTACCTATTTAGACGACTAGACTGCCTAACTACTAGTCAAACTCTCAAACTAGTCAGCTACCAGAATTATATACATTTGCTCAGAAAAGAAACCGAATTATATCATTTAACGATTTTCATGTACGCCTTCCCATTGTATTGTATCAATCAATGTTGTAATGTAAATAGAGCACACAGGTACAAAATACAGGGATGTAAATTCCGCTGCTGTGTTGTCATAGGCCAACTATTATTGGCCTTTGTTACGTTATATACATTTAAAATTCCTATAAGTACCATTATAGAAGAGCATTGAACATGACGTAAGTCGGTAGGCCAATATAAATATGGAACGCATGTAGTATGTAGCTATATAAAACATTATCGATCTCCCATTTAAATATTTCACTAGTTACTCGATGCGGGCCACCTCCATAAAGGAATTGCACCTTCTTCTATGTAACGCCACTTGTCTACCATTTGTTTGGTTAAGCTAAGGTTCTATTTTCTATTATTTCATTTATGAATCTGTATATCGATGCCGGTAGGGTATAGCAATATTTTATGGAAGTAGTACTATTATATCATGTATCGCAATCGCAAGAATAGTAGCAAATCGTAAAGCAAACTAATATGTTAAAATACTACTAGTTTACGCTGCTTCCTATTGATGATTTATATATTAAGTCTAATGCGTAGGTAGTACAGTAACAGTAGGTATGTACGTTAAATTATTAATTCTTTAATATGGGAGACAAGCCTTTCAACTTTCGAAATCTATTATAATCTAAAATCTAAAGTTCATTGCAGAATAAGTAGAGCATGACATACTTCAAACTGTTGAAACGTCATACTTTTACTTGTTAAATACAAAATAAATTAAAATAACTAAATAAGTGAGACCTGAACTCATAACTGTACTCACCTTAATAATTTTTCTTGGTTCGTGATACCGGATGTTGAAGGTTGAACCATCCGGGTTTACAACAACCACAGGGTAGTGTTGTAAGTATTGGAGTCGATTGATACGCGCTATTGATGCCCTATTACTATTTCTTCGAACTTGAGTAATTTGAGAGACCGCTGATGACTCAGCCGAGTTAGTAAGAACACAACTATTGTTTAGTGTAGCATAACTTGTCCAACGAAAGTTTTCTGCGAGAACTCGACGAGCGCAATGCATTGTTTGTTGTTTACCACTGTGTGCTCAGTCTTTTAGACTGCACACCCTGGAGCAAGAACTGTTGAACAAATTAAAAAAGTATTAGTAATGGTAATTATGTAACTAGATTTTGTTTAATGGAATTGGAATTTAAATTAAAAATTAAGATGCATGAACAATTTTAATATAGTTGTGCTATGTGCTGTAATACGCAGCTAAACTAAGGCTTTGTTTTTGTCTAACTATACCCATTAAATATTTATTCTTGAATACGTAACTTGTTATTCCGTAAAGCTGAAACACGCCTTTACTTCATTTAATATTAACTAAACATGGATTTAATTTTAATTACTTTACATTATACAACTCGTCACGGCACTTGCTTTAAGACAACCTAAATATTTCTAATATGCTTTGCTAATTTGGTAAATGCCATTGGACTGGGACTGAACACGAATGTTATACCTAAAATCAATTGCATAAATACATTAAGACATTAATAAAGTAATGTTGATATCGTACTATTACTAATCATTTATAAAATCTCTCCTCTCATCTTCTAAAAAGCACGTTTTCGATAGCCTCAAACAATTTGTTAACACTATTAATTAAAATAGGCACCTAATATTCTGTATTGTACATTAATGATTTTTATTTTAAAGCCGTTTCATTACCAATTACCTGTATTACTAGGAGTAGTTTGTAGTTTACTAGGCAAAAACATTCATATATAGGACAGGACTATCCAATTGAGCGGGTTCAGCTGTCAGTCCAATTTCCAGAAATTTGAAATAATTACTAATGTAGATAACGCAAACAAGAATGTCTCCTTTCACCTTTGTCCAGTTTTCCGGTTTCAATTATTGTTTTGTCTGTCACCCTAAAACCAACAAAATTAAAATATGTACATCTGGCATCAAAATTCCACAAACTAAAACAGCAAGAATGAAATAAAATTTAAATCCTTTCACTTTTAGCTGTCAATTTTAACATTTAACATGTATCCTATTATAAAACAAACGCTAATACAAAAACGTAAATTATACCTTATTAAATAATTAAATAAATACTAGCTATATAATTATGGATTAATATTTTTTCATCCCGAAAAAAGTCTTTTTCTGTCACGAAACCCAAAAATTTTCGGAAATTAATTGTTG
>JAQFYC010006938.1:0-11327 GCA_034694165.1 Tomocerus mixtus
GCAGAGCAACGGATTTATCGAAGCTGGGGTCAAAACAGTGAAGAAGCTGATGAAAAAGTCCAGCGACTGTCACCTAGCGCTTTTGGAGTACAGGACCACTGCACTCTTTAATGGCTACAGCCCCGCTGAACTTCTCATGGGAAGGAAGCTCCGGTCTAGTCTGCCAATGGCCCCGTCTCAACTACAACCACAAGCTCTAGACGTGCCCACATTAAAAGAAATTGAGGAAGGGAGAATATCTTCACAGAAGCTACATTTCGACCGCCGCCACGGGGCAAAGGAAATAGAAGACCCTGAAAATGAGGAGGTCGTCTGGATTCGTGACTTACGGACATGGGGGACAGTCAAGCGCAAATCGGAGGAGCCGCGCTCTTTTATCATCACTACCCCAAGAGGAGAAGTGAGACGAAACCGAATACAGCTAGCTAGAGCTAGAACCAGGGACATGCCTTACGAGATGGACTCAGAGGATGAATGTCCAGTTCCTGACGATGCTACTGAAGGCGACCCACCGGAACAACAAAATCAACGGCACCAGAATCTCCGCCGCCGCCGTCCTCTGGTAGCAGTTGAAAGAGGACCGTCACCAACGGGAGTACCCCGAAGAACAACCCGAGTCTCCAAAGTAGTAGATCGACTCAACTATAGCACAAGGGGCAATCCAAGCCGAAAATAGAAAACTCCGTGTCAACTTCTCAAAATCTAAAAAGGGGAGATGTGATGTTGGCATATTATCTTATAAACTGTTCTGTACTGATTTAGGCCATAAGTTCATTATGTAAATTAGTTCCTGTATTCATGGAGTAATCAATGTATGAATTGTACGAATGTATGGAGTATTCAATGTATGATGTTGTACGAATGTATGGAGTAACTTACTCAATAACTCTGTCTCACTTACTCACAGGAAATCTGCCCCTACCTATATAAACCTCAATTAACCTATGTATTACTTCACTTGCTATCTGGCCTTCTCAGAATAAACTCACTTAGATTGGACTTCTCCATTTCCCCGTTTGCTTATATTATTATTGAAGTTAAGTCGGACTCACCAAACAGGCTCATCATCCGACTCCAACTTTACATGTGCAAATATCCTGTCTACCTGTATAGGTAGTATTGATATTATTTACGGCATTACTAACGGTGCGGTATGGGAAATGTTGGGATAAATGCAATTTTCTGCTAAAATGAATGATGTCGTAAATTGGCTTGAAAGCCATCATCACAGTACATCTTTTACTGAGATACACACAGATATATCTTACATAAGGTCTATAACTTGTTTTATACATCTTATATACTATGAAATGTATTCCCACAATCCCACATATGGATAAGAACTTTCACAGGACTTCGCACGAGGAAAGATGATGGGCAGGAAAGCAAATGGAGAAAGACGTCTTAAAAACAGCTAAACTGATCTTTTGGTTTGTGGAGTGAGATAAGGAAAGGGGATGTAGCAGAGAGATATTATATATTGTGTTAGGTGGCTGTGTCTCTGGTATTTGATATTGCAAGGCAGGGCGATATTGGGAAACGGTAATAGAAATGGAAAGGAAGTAGGCAAAGCGACATTCCTCTGGTTCACGGAGCGAGCCAAAATTTCGGTCAAAATCGCATCAATCATGATGGAGAGCTGAAGAACATGTTGATACGAAATGACGGGGAAAATTGTGATGGAAAAGTCCGAAAGTTCTCCGGCCCTAAGTGGTTGCCATTAACTAAAGACTCATGGGATCCCACTTAGCAGAGCCAAGTTAAGCAGCCTCCTACACATATCTGTATGTACCACCTGCAAGGAAAGCTGAAATGCTACTTTCTATGAATATAAATGCGTATGCCAAAATTATAGTTGTAGTGGTGGATGTAGATACTATTGGATTACCAATTCTCAATTTGTAAGCTAAGATACACTATAGTATCACCTCTTGCCTCCTGATAAAGACAGTGAAATCGTCTTATTTTATTTTGCAAAATAAATAGTATCTACTACTTGATGCGTATAAAATATAGAGCAATTTGTATCTTTTCGTAAAATGCTTGATAGTAAAATTGTGTTATCTTTAGTTGACCAAGAAAATAAATCTTGACCCTACTATGCAATAATTCAGGGATTAGGCCAAAATTAAGCTTACCTACATAAAAAGTGCTTCCGCTTTGAGATACAGACAATACAGAGTGGTATGAGCATAGTGTGCAGAGTGTGATTGTTATTATATTATTACATGAACAAATTACATAACTATTATATAGTACTAGTAGCAAAGCAATGTACTGGGGCATCCTGCCAATTATGATGCGCTCTCAACCTAAACATTCGTACCCAACACTTATACCTATAGATAACACGCTATTACGTATTACTAGAGTAAAACTTTAAGTACAGCAAATCTAAATAAATTCACCTTAAACAATAACGAAGACTCATTTTAGCTGATTTGGCAAGCGAGAAGTAAGGGTAAGATAGATAGGCTATGAACAATACTACAAAACTCTAAATGTCATTGTCTAACTTTATTTAGTGCAAGATTACTTGATATGGAAGCGGCTGAAGGTTATGTAAACGTGAATAGTACACGGGTAAATAGTAAAATTGGGTACAGATTGGGATTAATTTACTAAATAAACATTTTCTATAAAAGTCAATTAGAATATTTAGTGGTAATTTTTTTATTATTAGAAAGCAGTTTAATGTAGATACTATGTTTTCATCTTTTTACTTATAAAATTAATACACCTTATTTAATGGCATATGTATACATTAAGTGCTAACTTGATAGCTTTGCTTCTTAAAAGTTAATTGCAATGGTTTTATGGCGGATAAAGCGATAGGAAGAATGAAAATTGCATGAAATACAGAAAAAGTCATAACAAGGAAAACAATTTTGAAAAAAGTTTGAAAAATATACGAAGGCACAATTGCCAAGGCAGAGACACCAATTAAAGTTGACGCAGCTCCTTGGAGGACAGGGAAGCCTAATGAACGAATGGTGTGTTTTAACCTCTGGGTGGTGTCTGGAATTGTTTTGGCACACGTTATTAAAGAGTAAGCTACATGGAAGGAAAAATCGACGGAAAACCCAATGCTCATTATAAGACATAAAAGAGAAATTAGATCTAACCTAATGCTCCACAGACTCATAAAGCCTAAAACTCCCAATTCAATAGAAATAACAGAGAGAGAAACGCATAGAGAGCCTAAAACACTAGGGAGTATAAAGAAAGACACAAGCATGACGATTAGGGATGCAAGTCCAAGTAGTTTAATGGTCAGTTCAGATGTTATGATGTGCAGTTCAATGAAATCAAAGTACTGGTGATACACTGCAACTTGGAAATCTCTTGGATTTCCCAGCACTTTCTGAATGTTATTGTAAACACTTTTTTCACTGCTGACATCATTAATTCCCCTAGACTGCACGATAAAACGACTGGCGATAATATCCGTGCTCGCTTCGTTGAACACAACATCTCGAGCAATTCCGACGGAACTATTTTGCAACAACAAGTTTTTTAACGCCAGAATAAAGTCGGAATTGCTTGTAATGTTTAGTTGATTATGTTCGACATATGCAGAAAACTCTTTAAGCCAATTATCTTGAGGTTCATCTGATAAATACTCATCTTTGACGAGTTCTTCCAAAAGGAAGGAGATTTTCGATTCGGTAGAATTAGAGTAGTAATCCAAAGGGCTTGTTATCACAACCTGAAGTAAGAATGGTACATTTCATAAAAAATCCTCATGTTTATGTGCAAATTACTAATAACATAGGCATCTTTTGTAATTTAAATGTTATTTACGTACCTGAATTTTGTGAGACTGCTGGGGAAAATGTTCCCGTTCCTTAACAAAATATTCAGACATGTAGGAATCATATCGTGCCAAATTTTCCCTGAGTAGACCATCCTTTAGTTGATTCAATCCGTACAATGATGCAACAATGTACATTATATACAAAAATAATATTGTATTTTTTGCATGTTTTTTGTGCAAAAGTTCAATAAAAATATCTATTGTTGCATATTTCTCGTTTAGCGGATTTTCCATATTTGTTTCAATATTTTTGACGGATATGGACGCATCTGGCTTATCCACACCTTCTGTAAAATAGATCAATTTCATTTTAATTAACATTTCAATTTATTCATATAGGTTGAAGGATGTCACTAATCTTAAATACTTATTTACTAGTTTTCGTGGGTTCCACAGTTGGCTGAACTTGATTTGGAATGAATTCACTACTCTCGTCTTCAAAGGATGCATTAATAGCGATGATTGCTCCGAAGAAAAAGATATGGCAGATAAAAATAAAAAATATGCACAAAAATGCATAAGTCGAAAATATTCGTATACTAGGAATTGGAGATAGAACTCCAATTGAAAAGGATAAGACATCAGTGATGGTCGTAATAGAAATGGAGGTTGCAGATTCGGAATAACATTCTGCAAGTCTGTTGCTTATTGGTTCAAATCGAGAAGTTCTTCTCCAAGAAGATATCATCAAAAATGTGTCATCCAGGCCAATCCCTTTAAGTTACAGAATAATTAGTATTTTAGGTTTTAGATGTACATATTATATACATTTGTTAATTAATATAGATTGGTAGTAGGTAATAGGTACCGAGAGTGATAAATGGTACAGCTAAATTGATTCCAATGAAATCGACACCAAGATAGCCCAATAGTCCACAAGCTCCAGATGCCCCTAGTACTGAGGAAATGATTCCCATGAAACCTACTAAGGATTTAGATTCCATCCGTTCACTGCCCATGCATGTGGCTATTGTAAAGATGATTATGAAAATTATTATCACAGGAATGTACTGCACAACTTTTAGTGTATTTATTTCTGGTTCTTCTGACAAAGTTTTGAAGGTGAGACGAGAAACATTAATATTGATCCATTTATCATCCCTGTAGTGGAGATTCTTTATAACAGCACTTTCCCATTTCTCCCCTCTTGAATAATTAATACAAATACCAGTAATTATGTCCAGAATTGAGAAAATTATCTAATGTATATCTACCTAATGGTTATTTACCTTAAATCATCATCGTACGATTTCACAGAAATATAATATTCCAGGGTGATTGCCTTTGACTTAGATTCTTCTTCCACAACTCGGTTGTCCGAATGATAATTCTTCAGGATTCCATTTTCAAAGCATTTATTTTTCTTTTTCGCACAAATCCTGCTGTAATTATAATTCTGTCCATTATGATTGCATGAAATTACATGCATCATATTATCGAGTTCAGTAACTTCTTTCCAAATGGCTGGAGTCATCACGCTCTTTTCATCTTTCGGTGCAACAATCAGTCTGGGTAAAGAAATTAAAGCAGCACGCGTAGCATTATAACTACTATAATAATACTCTTAGACAATTTAGGATTTGGCAATGAATATTACAGATACGGTTACCTACTTTGCAAATCGTCCCGGTCTGGTAAGTCTTGACGGATCAAAATCCTCTGAAATTAAACTACTCGTAAAGAAATAGTTTTCTATCAAGTCTCGGTCACTCTTAGTTTTACTATTCTCCACTGTGAATAAATACTCCGTGTCGCTATTAAATTTTAGTTTGCTTATCCCTGATGCTAAAAATAGAAATACTAGAAGAGAGATTGCTGTAAAATATTTAGGACTTTTCCCTACTTCTATTCCTAATAAGTAAAACTGTCGTTTCAAAAAATTGTGGATACAATCCATTACGATTAAACAATTTTTGCGTACATGAATCAAAATGCTCAAAGCCAGAATAATACTGAAATATCTTTTCAAATAAATAATAAATGTGTTCTTAAAATTGCGGAAATGCTTCCGGAATCCGCATGCATTTCATTTTGCATAAAGTTAAAACATTCTAGTACAAACACCGGAAGAAGTGTACAAGGACTGGGTTATTAATTTGCAAATATTTGTGTGTGTATTTTTGAACACGTGCAAAATTGTTGAGAATCTATGCATCTTGTTAATATGACATGCAATTGCATTCAGTATTAATTAATAATACACTTTTCATTGTTTTATGTTGCGGAATTTATGAAAATACATAATATAACTGCAATATGCTCTCAGTACTTGCTTTGGTACATTTGATATTCATCTTAATGAAGATTTATCAGTAGTTACAAAAAGTTTTTCATTTGCCCTTGTTTACGATGGAATGTAAATATGTACAGAAGTAAACACAATTTTGCATGACTAATTCTCTGGAATTTAATTTGCGAATCTGACGCACGAACTCTGGACTAAACTTATATTAATGTATTCCATATCTTACATAGAGTCTTACGTTCGTGTTTGTTTTGCACTTAGCATTAGTCCAAATGTTCTCACGGGGCGTTTTAAAGGTCAAAATGTTCCTTCTCTATTAATTAGGAAGTTCGGAAGAGACATAATACATCGTGCTGCTTACTTATTACTAGCAAAACTCATTACTCATACGATCTGACATTTGTAGAATTTATTACAAAATCGCGTGCAGCCCATTTTCAAACTAATAGCCTTTCCTGTCCAATTTTGATTGATTTACAGATGTTTGCTAATTACATTGATGTCAAGTAAACGTCAACGTTTGTTTTTATGCAGCCGTCCATTTACTAAGATTAGTAGGACAGGACAGCATTATTGCTTGTAATATTCATTAAAAGTCCAATTCTTGTTTATTAGATCGTCAGAATCAGAATGTGGGTTAATTGCAATTCCTGCCTTAGCTAAGCT
The DNA here is from genome assembly GCA_034694165.1 of Tomocerus mixtus. Lineage (NCBI taxonomy): Eukaryota > Metazoa > Arthropoda > Collembola > Entomobryomorpha > Tomoceridae > Tomocerus > Tomocerus mixtus. Next base: position 6,729 of record JAQFYC010006938.1, read on the forward strand.
ATTGATCCGAATTTTTGCAATATAAAAACAGTTTAGAGCTATAATTTTTATCTTAATATACTTTTTCGCAATGTAAAAAAGTGAATTTGTTTGAATTATAAATGGGAAGCTATATATACACCCTAGTTTAGTAGTTCTAATGTTCATTATTCATTATTTCCCATTTCCGTCGACTTGAGATAATGTGAAAAGGAAATTCAGAAGCGGGGAGCCTGTCTCTGGCTCTGGCCGGGCCTGTCTATCTGACTGGGTCTTTGCGTTGGAAGAATTGCTTTCTCAATCTGTGGGACTTATGGAGACACTTGATTAAATCTTAAATCTCTCTTTCCCACGTCGAAGGTTGAATTCTTAACTTATCTGGGAGATTGGATTTCGGTCCCTAAGCATTCTTACATTACTTCCAGCACTAAATCATTGCCAATGACAATCATCGACAGAACTAAATAAGGTTTCACAGGACATAAATTCTGGACTGCTTGGGTTGCGTGCATTTCGGTGGGAATCGAAAATAAAAGAACCCATTTTGATTGCGTAAGATTTCTTTGTGTAAAAGTAGAAACAACCACCTTCGTCTAAAAATATTCTACACTTCTTCTACTACAACATTTAGGATTATCCATTTTATATGTACATAGTACATACTATGTATATATAACATTGTTGTATTGTATCTAAAATCAAATCTAAAGCATCTGTCTGAGCGAGTCCTTCGAGTAAACTACAAGAAAGTATATAAGTAGGCGAATGTTTAGTATAAGAAAGAACACATTTCAACAAAGTCACTTTTCCCATTCACCGAAATCTTTGCACATATTCCCTAGACTATTCGGTACATTTGTATGCATAATAAATGCATATAGAATACTCATACTGTTTTGTATACTGTATCTCCCTTTAATAGACATACGCAGTTTCATTTTGTATATTTAAAGTTTAATGTTTTACATTACATTTACTTAACTACCGTTTTTGTCAACTTCTTGGCTAATTAAATGTTTAGTACAGTTTAAACTGATTTTTAATAGTTCATATATCAGTATACTTAAGTACTCGAAAATGTATGTATCTAAATAGTATCTAAAAGTGTAACACTATTTAAAACTGTTTAAATATTTAATTTGGTAAATATACCAAAAAATTGTCAAACTGGTATTAATGCGGTAATTTTTATGAGAATAAGCATTCTTAGAATTTTGTCTTACATTTGGTTAAATATAGATTTAGGATCTTAGTAAGAAAAATAAAATGTGTACATAGTATACAAACAACCTACGAATAGTATGTAATGAACATAGATCAATGAAGATATATATACTATGTATTGTGTATTTACCTAGGCATTCAAATGCTAAAATTAAATTGAAATGCAAAAGACCATAGTTTACTATAATAATGACATATACTTGAAGACGTAAATTTAGTTTTCCAGTTGCAGAATAGAGTAGAAAAGGGAATAAGTGTCTGAAGAACCGTCTTGAAGCATTGCAACTTTCAATTTATTTTTAGATGGGGTTGAGAAGGTGTTAAAAGTGAAATCATCCATCACAGTTCAACATCGAAAGAAGGGAGAGTCGAGACGAGAGAGACTGATCTTACTCTTACTTACTTAAAGTATAGCTTTCTATACTATAGCTTAGTATAGCTTGGTATACATTTGGTTCTAAAAGCTATCTTTCTATCTCACTTATACGGACTACTGTAGAATTTTCTTTAAAAGGAAGAATCTTAACCGTAGCCTTGAACTTGATGTTTTCCAAATGTCTATACGGTCCTACAAGTACGTAATATGTATACCTAACTCCTTTACTTATATTTATATACGGGCGTATGTATTTGTACTTAATATAGTACTATGTATAAGGTCCATAATATAATGCCCAATAAAACGAGAGTAGAGTGAGTGAGTGATAGAGTGAAAATAACGCACATAACAGCTGCAGTAGATAGAGATTGTGTACAAACTTATTCTCAAAAAAGGATTCGATATTTTTATTAAAGTCGCAGTACTTGTATGGCTCTTTTATATAAATAAGGAAACCAAATGCCAAATACCAATATGCTGCAAGATTTTGCTACTATAAGTACAAACCAAGTCATGGAAAGAAAGAGAAAATAGCTTGAAAATACTGCACAGATAATGCACTCACTATCAGAATGGTAGGATACCCTATTGACTATTGGATTGACTGCTTGGCTTTAGTGAGCTGAAGTATCTCGGTTCAGGATCCACGAGGAGAGGAGAAACTGAAACATCAAGGAAAGTATACAGTCAAAGGGAAATACCTGATTTTCGGCATTCTCTGAACTTAGGATGAGTCACTCAATTCAACAGATTGCATTTAGAAGCCATAATATTGAACATATTATGCAGGATATCCTACAAAGTGGCCAAACAATGAGAATTGAGGCCAGGACCATGTTGAAAAAATATTTCTTTATCTATTTTTTGTTAATTCGGTCAAGTGTTTTAAATTTGGTCAAGGAATTGTAAACACTAAAGAGTAAGAGTCTAATGAAACCCTTGTGCAATATTACAAAGCATATAAAATTCCCTAATAGTATGCGACACCTTTGTTATTAAGTGGTTGAGAATGTTCTATCTGTCCGTCCGTCATTCTATCGTCTACAACTCAAAAATGGATTGGAATTTGAAATACTGCGTTGACATTTTCTGTACATATTCCTGAGGTACTAACTGAGATTCCTTCATAATATGGGAACAATTGAACAACCCTCACAGAGTTATGACTCCATCCACCTATATTTTGAAATATCCGCACATCGAAAATGGAGTATCATTGGGAAACTGTTGGCGTTAGGAATACAACTACGAGTCTCAGTGTATCCCAAACCTAAGACAATGTGAGACTTCACTCAAATTCACCCTTAGATGCTCTGATATGCTCTAATATGTAATTTACAAATTGTTCGCCGAAAATGGTACATGTTACACTATTTAGCCCTATTTAGCTTAATTAATCTCTTATTGGTAACATCCGTTTTGCAGTGGTTTATTGTTATAGTTCATATGTACGTTTCCTACATAAATGCGAATTAAATTCTAGCTCCGACTACTTAATGGCTCTTTTAATGAGTGCTTATTTTGTTTTCATTAATTGTTTCAAAAGACCTGAACTCTGAACTCACATTATTCTTGCCACTTGTAATGTAAACCAAACTAATCAAGAGGAATTATGTTTCGTCGATCCTGTTAACCCCTTTGAAGATCATTTTGGGATATTGCATATTATCTCCCAATGTCCGCCTACCTTTTGGCTATTCATCGATGCAAATCTGTAATATAACCTAAATGATTTTGTAATTACTATTGTCTGTATGCAAATGCAGCCTACGTAAAATTTCTTACGACTATACATACTACAAAGCAATATACTTAGTATAAAATTATACAAATATCTGCACAGCTTAAGTACCTACTTCATGTTAATACGTAATGTTATTACTACACCCATGTATCCGAAGACATGGAGGAAAGACTCATAAAGTCATAATAGCGGAGAATCTAAAATGGAATGGGTATTCACTTCTCAGAGTATCTAATTAGCATTGTAAAGGTATATTGCCAAATGGATACTTTCCCCGTATCCTTGGCCTGGCCTGGCCTGGCCTGCCTACACATAAGTAGTTGTGTATTGAGGGCACAAAGCAGAGAACAGAGTTCGAGTTGAAGATGGGAAAGTTAAATTAGCATTTTACTAAGGTCATTCGGTGATAATGTTCACAGACGGGATCTTAGGTAGGCTGTAGGTAGCTTTATGTTAAGTACCCCATATATTCTACATGTACTGCAATTAAATCTTTAAAGTAGCAATAGCTAGTGCTACTCTCCTCCTGATCTTTTCAGACTGCTCTAGCTATACTATTCTTCGCTGAGTACTTTCTGGACATATTAAGCACAGTACTATTGTATACTATAGCACAATTGCTCTACTAATGTTGCAATTTGCCCTTGAAGAGTATGCAATGAAGTATTCTGCTCGAATATTTTCAAAGAATATATAATTATCAGTATAGAACTGATACAACTTTCTTGTGTTGCCAACAAATATCTTCCTCGTGCGTACCTGCAGTATCAGTATCAGAATCAAAAATTATAAGCAACAATTGCATCTTGAAATATCTTCTTATTTATGCGTTTACCTCATATGCATTTATTTGAATGACAAATTCTAAATGCCAAGAAGTTGCATAGATTTTGTTACCATAATTATAATTATACAAATTGAATATTGACACACATATGAAGATGAAATACACGTTCGTAATAAGATATACAATTTAAATTGACAAAATGTATATTTTTAAGACAACAAAAGGCATTTGCTAGTTACAGTAAGGAAAGCTTCTACAGTTGTACAGTACGGTTGGAGTATACCTAGTATATAGTTGCACGCAAAATTACTGGAGAATGAATGCTATAAAGAAAGGCTATAAAAGGGACAATATTGTTTTGAGCTTTAAATTTCCATCCATTTCACCTAATTACAACCGTGAGAAAATGGCCATATCACGGGTCTGTTTATGCAGGCGTGTAATTAGTCTCCTATAAAACACCGAACCTAAATGGAAATGGGGAGA
>JAQFYC010006939.1:0-11326 GCA_034694165.1 Tomocerus mixtus
TCCTCTCCTGAGGTATTATTCCCACAGCTTTATAAGTATTTTCCTGTTGGCTGCCCATCTTTATATTTTATTTCTATTTAACGTCCCCTTTCAAAGGGAATAATAGAGAGAAAGGTTTTCTTTCTATATGAAAGCACTAATGTACTCTGTACTATTTAGTATGTATGTAATATAGGGCTTTGTTATTATACTCCTGTTTTGCATTGTGGAAGTAAATTGACTGTAGATAAGAATTACTACAGAGAAGATGTATTAAATCCCGGAGACATTTCTTCGTTGTGTTTCCGTTTTCACTTAAATATTCCTCTTAGTCAATTTCCTTGATGTCTTTTTTTTCTAAAGAACTTTCCACATAATATTTGGGTAATGTTTTTTGAATGTTCTGTCCTGAAGGTACATTGCATATTGGATGTATTTTACCATTTTACTTATGGAAAATTGAAAAATCTATTTTAAACATGAAGACAAGCCTAAGCAACTTAGCACAAGACAGAGGGACACATATGTAAGCCCATAGAAAGAAAACATATTTTACATAGTAAAACTTTCACCAAACCAATATTGGATTAATTAATGCACTTTCTCCTTAAAATTTGTAGTTGTTCTTGAATTTTTGTATTGGTGTACCTGAATTATTCCCTGGATGCTTTTGGTTAAATGTAGCAACATCTTTGATTGAAATTTTTCACCTTAAATTGAAAAACTCAATTAATTTTGCCTTCTTTTAATTGGGCTACTTTTTCGATGAATAAATACAACCAGAAGCAATAAAAGTAAGTTTTTCCCAATTGATGGCAATTCTAGAAAATTTTACATGAACCACTATGTACTGTAGGAGAAAGCTTGTGCAGTGTTTCCCCTATAATGTGCTAAATATGTGACCACTGTATATTATAATACTTCAGTATAAGAAGGCAAGACTCAAAAAACTTTCTATATAAAAGTTCCAACAAACATTTTCCATGTATTCTTCGTAGCCGTTGCATTGTTATGATGTTACACAGTATACCTGACTATATTTATATAGGATGTTAAGTATACTATGGATATAATTGTTATGTTAGCTCTAGCTGCTTTACCTAGTGGAATTATGTAGCATTGTCCGAAAACGAAATTTACTGTTGCCAAAGATATCATCTGCTGTGGTTTAGCCTGAGGTTGTCGTAGGCTTTACTTGGCTCCTAAGTTGACTTATACTTTCTATTCAGCCAAAAGTTTTGGGCTGAGTTGACTGTAAAGGCAAAGTTATAAAACTTATATAAAGACCTGCTGCCTTATACATATTTACAAACTTACCTACCCCATTTTATTATATCTGCTGGTCTGGTAACTACTTACATATAATTCTAATAGACCGGGCCCACAGACCTTTAGGACATGACATATTGTTGGTTACATTTGTGCTGGCTATTTGCTACAATAACAAAATGTCAGTAGAATAATGGTCTAAATTCTAAATGGTCTTCGTGTCTTATCATCATAGTGGTATTAGAGATACAGAAGGATTTTTATGACGATACGATGACGTAGTTTTGGATGCACAAGATAATGGGCTAGAAATGCCACACCCTGGAACCGAAATTTAAGTGTTATTTTCTCCAAACTGATCCAAACTTTCCCAGTGCGTAAATCTTTCTTATATGTAGTGTCACAGATAATTCATGTAGTATGTAGTAAGTATAATATAAAAATGCCTTAAACTTTGTTGGCTACCTTACCAGGTACACAGATATAATCTTTTGATGTTACATCTATCTGTACGTCCTTTGTACAAAAAATGACAGGTGACTGCGTGTTTGCATGCTATAAGCAGTAATGTTCCAGTCTGGCTATTTATGTTGGCTAACTTGGATATTGCTATTCTTGGACTTCACTAGCTTACAAAAGAACTCTAGGATATTATGTTACCTAAGTACGCAAGTTTATAAATAATAAATCACTGCAGTTTTTCTACTTATGATGCAAAAATTCATGTAGTGATAAAGAATGGTCATTTTTTGCAATTTGATTTTTAAATAAAAAGGACTAATAAAGGGTGAAAGCACCTGATCATGAATCATTGAATTGTGATGTTGTGTTAAGGACACAATGTGGAAGCTACGAATTTATTTGTTCCACTTTTAGTTTGTAGAAGCCCAATAATTGTTGTTTGTTCTTAATTAAGTGTAGTGTGAGTTTTATTGTATTGTTTTTGTGTTCTGTTATTTGTGTACAAAGTTTGTACGCATATAAGTAGGTTGTTGGATCCCTACGGAAATGTTCCACTCTAAATATAGGATATGAAGTTGTAAGTTGTAACAATAGCAATTCTACGTTTACTAAAGAGATTTCCTACATTTCATGTTGATTAATAATAAACGAAGCTCTTTCTCTCTGTTTTTGTCATGTCAAAAGAGTGTCACTGTTCACTTAGTGTTAGATTTCAATTCAGTGAGGCTTTTAATTTGTGTAGATTGTAGATTGCTGCTTTTGGTCCAAATGAAATGCAAGTTGCAGACAAAGACACCTGCGCTAACGTTAATACTAATGCTAACGAAATGATACACTCTCCACTCCAACTCAATTCCAGGTCGACCAGCCAGGCCAAGCTGGAAATGAAACTTATGAATATAACATGAGGGAAACCGACCGAGTGTGTTTTCTTCTACTGATAATGTTTATTTAGCACTAATAGCAGCACTGTCTGTTGACCCCAGACAGATTGTTTAAAACTCTTCTCCTGTTCACTGTCAAATAAATCCGAATGGATACTTAATAAATATCTAATTAAGTAGCTCCAAATACATAGAGCTTGCTCTAATTTAAACGCGGCATGGATTGTTGTAAATAGGAGCCAATGTTAACAACGTACACATTAGTGAACAATACATTAATATACTTCCACACACCCGTGGCCTAGAATACTTACAATTACGTGTATTATTAAGTATTTTGTAGGTTATACGACATAATTGCCCGAAAAACTCTAGCATTAACGTATGTGCGTACATATACATATGTACCAGTTTACAAAGATTAATAATTATTTATAAGCTGTCCCACTAAGTAGTAATTCCTCTGGGGACATTTAACCTGCATTTATAACAATGTCAATTAAGGAACATCCTCCGCTGGCTGGGAATCGACAAATCTCCATCTGTTGGTGAGATTTGATAACTTATTTTAACATGCTCAGAGCCTGAAATTTTAATTGTATATTTATTGGCGCAGGATTCTGAACGGTGATTGGTTGCACGAAGTGCAACCCAATCTAACCGTTCAGAATTCTGCGCCGATAAATACAATTATGCGAGCAGAGCCGACGCACGCCTTTTAGCCGTATGCCACTTTTCTTTAATTGCAAAGGCTAACTGGCGGGCGGCGAGCGTGTGAAGTATAATTTTACTTATTATTTATCCTTATTATTAATTGTGTTTATTATTATTCTAAATTTTATTTATGATTTACCATTATTATTAATTTTATTTATTATTTATTATTATTCTTAATTATTTATTATTCTTAATTATTCTTTATTTTATGTGTAATTCTTCATTTCATTTATTATTTATTTATTTTATTTATGTATACCTAATACACTAGACAATTAGTTTCTACACTTCTGTGTGGTTCTTATTTGCTAGAAACGCTTATTATCTTATTACCACTATTAATTTAATTTATTTTTTATCAATATTATTTATTATTTACCATTATTTTCAATTTTTTGTTATGGTTTATTTTATTTATTATTTAATTACCATTCTAATTAATCCAAACATAGTTGAATGGAATTTTACACTATAATCGGTAAGGCGATGGGTAGTAACACCGTTGATATTTTAAAAGAATTAATATAAATTTTTAATTTGCTAGGCCACAGCAACCAGAACATCTATCGCCCACCCAAAATAGTCATTCTTGTGGAATACTTGTTAGCAAAATGTTTCCTTTACATTATGGCCCTGTCAATATTTGTTTATTTGATTGTAATGGCATTATATTTTCCGAGAAATCATTTTTTAAGCTACCTGCTGGTGTATGAAAGCGGTATCGCCAAGCTGCCTAGTATTGCATTTCTCTTCACGGCTATTGAAGTGTATTATCTGTTTACCGGAATTATTGCTGTAAGCTACGTTATTATATACATTGTGCTATGTGAAATCAAGAACATTATTTGGCTTCACGCTTGCAAGTTAGCACTTTCTTTTGTTTTAACATTCAAACATTTTGTTAAGCTAGCGAAAGAAGTATTTATAAATTCGTTTGATTTCTTTCAGGTTCGGGAATATTCAACTATCAAAAAAGATGCAAATTTACCGTCGTCTTCGTGTATTAAACATATATTTTAACGACAGTTTCGTTAGTTCTTTTATTCCTGGATTTGTTCTTGTTGTTTCCCTGGTCGTATCCATTTGTCTATTCTGCGCAATCAGATTGTACACCAAAACATCCATTGTCGAATATTCTGCGTTCATGATTCTACTGGTAGCTGCCTTGTTTGTGCTACTATTGATCTTTATATTTGCTTCGACCTTTTGGAAATGTTCAGTTACTACTCTGACTACAATGAAATGTTCTTTGACTACCAGTGAACAATTATGCTGCAAGCAATTACTTAGCTTCAATTGCTTTGGAATTCGCAATGGGCCTTTACGTTTCATCAAACATATTCATATTTTTGATACTTTTGGAGGAATTCTCTCGTTTTTAGTAACGATGCTAGTGCAACATCCCAAAATTTAATATTTTGCATTTGAACAAAAGTCATTCCACATAATATTATGAATTACCCAAAGTAACTTAATACAACATTGTAAATAAATCCATCGATCCAGCAATGAAAATGTAATAGCTTTGTTGATGGGGAAATTTTCTGTGTAATTAATACAATAAATGCAATATCAATTAATAATACAATATCACAAATCAATAAACCTCAGATTTTAACACATCAAAAACTGTTGGTAATATATTACGGTTTGTTGATTAAATAAGCATATTATGTATGTAGTCAATGTACTGATTTGAGTAAAGTAATTGCTTTACTGGACTTAGTAACATTTGATCAAATAGGTGATGAGAAAAGTTCAACTTATCTTTGGTACTCATTTCAAGGAGACGGACAAAGCCAAAATATATTATTCCTGCAATTGCACAATCTTTACAATCCCAATGCACAACATGTGGTGCAGTGGATACTGTATAAAATTAGTCTCGGTGCCAGAATAGTATTCACAACGTGTTTTCTGTAAGCTGTAGCTAATAGTAATAGTTTTTAGAAGTATATGCTATAAATATTATAAATTGTCATTGTAGAAAATGGTAATACGGTTTATGGTGCTAATGTAGTTAAAAATATCATTTTAAAGATCGGTGTTTTATTTCAGTTATTTATCCTGTTTTGTAAATATTTAATATGTAAAATAAATTCAATTTACCTACTTGAGACGTTTACCAATAGCAATAATTTAAGCATGACTGAATGAAAAATATTTAACTGCATGACAGAGCATTGCCCCCGCTTAGTGTTTGCTCATGATATACAAAATATAACCAGGGTTGCAGAAAATAGCACAAAAACCTATTAAATTGGGTATTATTAACAATAGATATTTCCATATATCTATGCATGAAAAGTACATGTAATAAGATACACCTATAAATATATATATCCTTTCAAAATTGATGTTTTCTCTTTGTATTTTTGTTGTTTTTAAAATTAAATATAAAGTAAAATACTACTAAATATCAACCATGAATATAACACACATTCTTTGCATGTGTAACAGATAATATACAGCTTTATGACCATGAATATAATGTATTGGACAAAAAAGTAGATACAGATTATCCAGTGCAGAGGAAGGTTAAGTTGAGGAATAAAAACACATCACTATCCCTTTTGCTAAGAAGTTATTAATAGTGTACACAGACTGAGTTAGGTGTTATACAGTAAAAGTGATTCTCATCCAGCGTAAACTTTAATTTATAAATATAGATACATTGAGAATGAAGGACAAATTATTGCTATCATATCTAGTCATAATTAACACATTGCTTCTATTTTCCAATCTAAGAGGACACAATGAAGATGAGGTAAGATTTTAAGATTTGTATTTGTAATTTAAACGAAGTTATTTTTGAAATTAATGCATATAATTATATTTTACTATGTTTATCATACATTTGGAAGGCTTTTATATTATGTGTGTGCAGAGTTATCATACGAAGTAAGTATGAAGCCTTTCGTGTATCTACTGCATACAGGTAACGCAAATATTGAGTTTTTTCTGGTATACTATATCTTTTTAGGATGGTAGAATATTTTTCTGTAAATGTTTCAAAAATTTATATAAGCTTAATTAAATGTTTTTCTTTCAAAAAGCTCACCGCTTTGATAATTTAGCACAATGTATGAACAAAGATTATATATTATGTGTTTGTCTTTATTCTAGGTCGCCAAAATATTTGCTGAGTTTCATAAAATACATGAACGGTTTGAAACCACCGATAAAAATCTGGAATTAATGGTAAGATATGGAAATAATTTATAACCCTAAAATTATAAATTCAATTGTGTAGCATGTGCTTGTTAATTGCTAATACATGCTCGTAGTTTAGTGATATCAAAATGCATTACAACCATATAATTATTATGCATTAATGGTACGGTGTATGTGCATTATGTAGTAAGTAGAAACATTACAGACTTGTTAACTTCATCGTAAGCAATATGTATGTAATTTAATTTAACATACCTACATTACTGTGCTTTAGAAAGATAATGAGGAGGCTACCCTCACCGAACAACGTGTTGTGGCTGCGAATTTCCTGACAATTAACAATACCCTACTGATAATAACAAATGAAATATTGACTATTAAAATGAAAGTGCAGGAAGCTGAAGTGGAGGATATAAATCGAAATGTTCTTGTGAGACATGAACTCATACTACAAGCTGCAAACACAAGTCTTGGCCAAATTACTGCCAAAATTCAAAATTTAAAAATGCAAGAAGCTTTAATGAGAATTAAAATGGAGGAAATTAGTTTAAGCTTAAAAAATATTTCGGTCACAATGCATGGAAACCAAGCTGAATTGAAGGTCGGTACGCCATTTTTGTCAATTTGATGAAATTTTCGTGAAATCGTACTACAATACAGTAGTGTCATTATATAGTTAGGGCCCGTTCTAATGATTAATTACTTTTAAATAATTCACAATATCAACAATTAAATTCATTTTAAGGTAACAATTCTGTGAGTATGCAAACAAGAAAATTCTTATCATGAAATTTAGGAGCTGGTAACGCTAACGTATATAGAATATTGTTTAAATTTCAATTAGAGAATCATCACAAATGAATACTTTGCTGTTTTTGTAACTAGTAAATTTGCACTAAAAGGCTTCCACATTGATAGATTACTTAATTAAGCGATACAATATTTTCTAAATACAGGAAATGTCAAGTGTAATGCAGCAGATCAATCCCAACGTACTTCAAACACAGGAAAGTCTACTGCAAACTGTAAAAACAAGTTTTTTGGAACTTTCTGTCTTAATTCAAGAAATAAAAATGGATCAATCGCTAGTAAAAATTCAACTTAAGGAGAACAAAATGGACGTAACAAATGTATCGAATACAGTTCACGCAATCAATCCAGAAATACAGGTTGCTAAATACAACTACGACTTTATACTGTATATCTAAATTACCACACTTTATACTACAAAACAATATATATCTATATTCTAGAGTAGAATATTCAATAATTATTAGTCTACCTTAATTATATCTAATTAACACTGGGATTCCGTATGTACGTGACGTTATACAAAAAAAGCAGCCCGCCCAAAGCCCACTTCTAAATGCAATAGCCCATTAACAATATACATTTTATAATTGAGCAACATTGTAATGGAAGCATAAAATTTTACATATATATTGCATTTAAATATTTGGTTTTAGGCAACGCGTATGCTGCACCATCCCAATTGCAAATTGTGGCCGGGAGGAATAATACCCTACGAATTATCCCTGGATAATAAGTTCCTCGAAACTGAAATCAACGGCGCAATTCAACATTTCAGCGAGAAGACCTGCATTCGTTGGGTTCCTCGTCAATCGGAATCTGGATACATAAAGTTTGTCGTCAACGCCAACACTAATGCTAAAACTGATAAATGTTACTCTGGAGGACAGAGACTTGCAATTATTAGGGAAGGAATGCATTTAGGGGATGTCGTCCGTCAATTGGGATATATTGTGGGCTTGGATGACGAACATTTACGGGCTGACAGAGACAAATACGTTGAAATGGCGTGGCCAAATTGCACCACAGAGAAATACTCGCATTTAAATGAAGGACATTTCTACGATTTCATGAGTGTCATGCATCCAGATTGTGAATCGGACAGTTGTGTCAAGTCTAAAGTTTATGGCGCTGAGTGTGGTCCTAAAGATGGTTACAGTTTGAGTATTCTGGATGCCGAAAAGCTGAACGAAATGTACAAATGTGGAGGTAAGCATTGTAAAACATAATTTTTTCGATTAATTGTAGATAAATACAAATATCTGCGCTATTAAATTTATTGTCGAAATATTTTTATAAGTAATTAATCAATGCTACAATATTTATTTATTTTCTACCTTTTTACTATTTCATCAGGCTGCTGGTCCTATCAATTTCGATCTCACCATCAAATAAATCTCAACAACAGAAATTCCTGGGTGCCGGTGTTTGAAAATGCAAACGAAAATACAAAGTACATCTGTCGAGGGGAGTTTGAAGCATCAATTTTTGTAGGAAGAGGAAATATCGATACGGGAACGTGCCATTTGAGAGTTGATAGCACTGACTATGTTGCCAGTAATCCAGAATTCCTTACTAATCCTCAAAATGCAAACCTACGGTGGGTTACAAGAGGAGATAGTTTTCCATCAAATGCTATTCCTGCTGGCCGTTACGGTTACGGATATAATGATTATTACATTACAAGATGTATTGATGAGCACGAAGGAGTTTTTGCATTGCCTATACAAATTTATGATTGGTACACTTTTCAACACGAATTGCTGTATAATAATGGGACGAAGCATAAATGTTCGTCTTATGAAATTCTAACTTGTTCATAAAAAACGAATTTACTTTACGATAATGTAGTATTAAGAATAAATACTAACTATAACACTGTAAAATAAATATTATCCACTGTTGGACTTTTGTAGCTACTACAAATTTATAGGCTGAATATATACATTTTACATTATCACTGAAAAATATGTGATAATAATTGTTTCTTAGATATATAATATAAATAACAACCGGAACAACCTTCAGTAATTGGACTGTCCAACGCTACACAAGCCAAAATATTATTTCATAAATACTGTCGCATAAATATAATTAAAGGGGTTTATACATTTGTGATTAATATTCGATATACCAAAGTTCTTCCGCGTGTGCCGGGATTTTTTCTCATGTTGTCAATATTTATATTTCAAGGCTGCTCTTAGACAAACAAGGAAGAAACTAACTAGTAAATAGCCAAAATAGCATACTTCATGGGCAAATTTGTCATAAAGTACCTACTTTTATTATTATACAAAATCATAAATGGTAGCATATTGTATAAGCTTTAATTAAATGAGATGCGATTAGGGAAAAATAATGAAAAATATCGGAAATGACAGTTTATTTGGTTATAATGGGTATTTATGTAAGCATATACTTAGAACTTGGAAAGCTGATTGTCTTCCTCAGCTTAGTTTACCAATATTCCTTCTGTATATAAAGACAGAAAACAAATTAATAGTCTACATACGTTTTTCCTTCCTAACTGAATAAAATTAAAACTTAATCAACCAAAATAGAAAAATATGAAGATCTTAATCATATTTGTTTCAGTTGTGTCTATCTGGGCAACATTATTCATTACGGTAAGCTCATTTTAGAAAAATACAAAAGACGTGCTAGCAAAAGGAAACCATTTTAGTTTAAATTTTTAGACAGTAAATTTCATAACAATATCATAGCATATTATTATTCCTTTAACGGTACTAACAACTGCTAAATGACTTTTAGAATGTTTGCGGATCTCCCTCTATCGAAAATTCCGGCTATAAGGTTGCCGTGCCAAAGAGCGACTTTTCTGGAAACACTTTTGGGCAGGGAGTTCCTAGCTTTTGCGAAATTGATAGCGATTGCAATACAGGGCACTATTGCAACCGCCAGGGTTATTGCCAGAGTCATAAATCCCTCTTATCAAGATCAAAGTACCGAAAACTCAATTGGGATAAACCGAAATTTTAGCTTTTAACTAGTCTAAGTCACTATTATTTTGGTTCATACTTAAACTATGAATAAAATAGCGAAAACACATTGTCAGGTAGTCAGGGTCTATCTAACGGATTATTCCATTCTTCAAAAAAACTCTCTATATTAATTAATTCTAACTAATTTTGATTATTACTTGTCCCCATTCAACGGGAGTACCTATTTCATTTTTGCTAATAGTTAAGTAATAGTTGAATATTTTGAATTGAACTGCTTCTTTGACATTTACATGTAAATTGCCGATAAGATTGTGAATTAACTGCCATCTTAGTGTATTTTGGTCTTTTTCTTTAATATTATTGTGTATTTCGTGATTCATTATAAACGTCATTAAAATAATATTTGAAAATTTACGACCCTTCTGTAATATTTCTTTCTACCTTTTTGTCTCAACTCTTTATCAATTTGTCTTTTATCATCCGCTGGAATCGTTGAGGAAGGGATGAATTTGGTTCTTAGTATGCAAAAGCACTACGATTATGTGTTTATAAACTTTATCCTTAGCATATCTGTACATATAATCAAATACCCTTACGAATAAAAGTTAAGATTTTTAGATTTAATGAGATCAATAAAAAAATTACAAGTAAAAATACATCTATTTAAATTGGCTATGTTCGTAAAAAAGTAAAATGTACCTATTTGTCAAAATGAGTTCAAATATTATTCTTGATAAATTGATAGAATTTTTGCATATTATGTGTACTAAGTGCAAATTAATTTCATTTTGTGAGGACCAATTAAGTACCCAAACTGCAAACTAATATTGCTATATAAGCGTATATTAAAGTATATTAATGCCTAAGTGAAAATAAATTGGTCGTAGTCTTAACAGTTACAAGTTATGATGTGAAACATGCATATACATAAGCATAAAATATAACTATATGTCTATTCCAACCATAACATTATTATATTGTAGGTACCTGTCAAAGGGTTGGATAGGCAATACCTTTCTATATATAAGATCGGAAACAGAGCTGAGATGACAGCCTCAGCAAAGCTCT
>JAQFYC010006940.1:0-11325 GCA_034694165.1 Tomocerus mixtus
TAAAAATATAATCACACAATAAATTGTTTTATAACTTATTTTCGCACAGGGCCCCGCAAATGTCAGAACAGGCCCTGATACACATTATTACTATTACCAAAAATTGTCAATATTTATATTACTCTAGCTTAAATAGACAAATTATTGTAATCGTTTTTCGTATAACCTACAACAGTATACACATAATACAGATATATATTACAGAATTTATCTTGTATACTACTTCCTAAAATGTGAAATGAGTTTTATACTAACTGAACTGAACAGTAGTAAAGCTATTTTCAATTTATAATCTGGAACAGTAACAAAAGGTGGAATAAAGTAGACCGGCCTATATGTATAAGTTGATTTTGGTTCGTATATCATGACTTCTCATATCTAAAGTAATCAACGGGAAGTACAAATAGAACACAAAATAACAAATAATACAATAACAAATAACTGTGTAACAAAATATAAAATGACTCAATCATAAATCTTGTAAGAACTAGTAAGAATAAAAGTAAAATATATGTACTAGATGAGTAATTGTACTACTTATGAATATATTTACCTAAACCTATACAACTAGAGTCCTTTTAACACAAATATTATTCTTGCTTACAAAAACAAAAAGGGAAGTCGGTTGTGCTTGTGTAAATCGATCAATTGAATTTATATTTATTATGTTGTATTTTGATTAATTGTTCCGTGTCGTAAGTACAGAAGTCAAATAGAGCTGTCAATTCTAATATAATGCTATTAATGATTTTAAAGTAAGCGTAAGCGTTAAGTATACATAAAAGCTCTATATATTTCAGTTTAATGCATATTCTTACATAGTTATTGTTATTAAGGGGGAGTTTTTTAACGAATTGTATGTATAAACATTATTATTGACTTTACATTAAAAAATAATAATCAGATACGGCAATACGGGCAAGCCAATATAAGTACTATATTTAGTTTGAGCTGTGCTTTAATAATTTCACAAATTCGTGATTCATACAATTATGACCTAATTTGTGTTTATTTTTTGTGATATCTCTAATGGTGGTTTATTTTATTCGCGTATTACTCCTATTGAAACAGTATATAGCAATTTTGTTAGGTAGTGCAAGTGCATGCATACTTCGTACATTCAAATAGTTTGAGAGAGATAGCTTTTAACGCAGGTGTTTATGTTCGTAATGTAGGTACTGTAAAAGTAGAAAATAAAATGGATCTGAACATTCTTAAAGAAATTGTCATTGTCTGTCTATTTTGTATCGTCTTATTTTGTGTCTTTGTACCTTTGAAATTTGCATCAAGTGCTCGAGAAAATGGAGTAGACCTTTTCAATTCAGACAGGTAAAAATCTACACTTGTACGCAAGTTGCTTAAACTTACCAAGTAAATTAAATAATCCTGTTTATGTAATGTAAGGTAAATTATAATTAATATGAATTTTTGAACAGGTATTCTAAAGTTGTAAGCATCTTGAATTGCTTTGCTGCAGGAATTTTCTTAGGAACATGTCTTTTACACTTATTTCCCGATGTCAAAGACAGCGTCGGGCAGGTGCGTTTATATTAATTACCATCCGGCTAAAACAGTATATTTGTGGGACTTACTGCATAATGATATTGTTATGTATATTATGGTTATGTCAATAATGTTGCAATTGCAATATGTATTGGTTTAGGCCATGGACAAATTAGATCCAGATCAAAAGTTTCCATTCGCCGAATTTACGATAGCAATGGGATTCTTTCTCCTTTTGACTATCGAACAAATTATCTCCGATATTCGTGAAAAGAATTTTTCCATAAGACGAAGCGAAACTCGTCCTATCCTCTCTCCGGATATTGAGGGTACTTCAACAAATGCTGTTCAAGATGATGATGATGATGATACCCCCAGTGAAATTGTGAATCATGGACAAAACCACCTAATTAGAGCCATAGCTATGATTGTCGCTCTTTCTATACACTCGACCTTTGAGGGCATTGCCATAGGAGTTCAAACAACAGAAGATGCAGTTATACAGGTACACATTTACTATACGTATACATGAACATATAATATTATGTATGCTTGCAACGACAGTTTCGCTTGAAACACAAATATTTTGCAAATTTTGTAATGGTTGTGTAAAAAATTTTCAGATAACGGGGGCGCTGATTCTTCACAAAATCGTTATATCATTCAGTTTGGGGCTTACCCTTTCCCAAAGCCCTTTGGGGTCAATTAAATCAACGATAAGTGCATTTATTTTCGCAGCTACAGCTCCCTGTGGAATTGGAATTGGGCTTTTGCTTACAAGTCTGGAATCTCTAAATGGATCCCTTATTGTTGGCTCTCTACAAGGAATGGCTGCTGGAACATTTTTGTATGTGGTTTTCTTGGAAGTTCTGCCTCATGAATTTCGATCTGGGCACCTCCATCTCCCAAAGCTTTTAAGTTTCATATTAGGGTTCAGTACTATTTGTGGTGTGATCTTCATGTTCCCAGATACATAGACATATCGTCGAATCGTCGAGTCTTGTGAATCCTGATATATTATAAAAATGTTTATCCAATTATTAGAGCTCCTCATTGTTCTCAATTGTTATTAATAGGTTTCCAAACCAAGTGTTTAAGTAGATTAGATAGTTAAATGAGAAAGTACTGATTTTAAAACAGCTCAACATGCTCCAATGCTAATTAATTGAGTCTCTAATAATTGTCTGGCTATACAACTTTTGACTTTCAGAATTTAGAGGATATTTGTATATTGATATATAGGTACTAACTAGGTAGGTATCGGTACCTACACCAGTCAAATAATCATTCATTACATTTATTTTAACGTAGGATTACTTCGTAAGGTTAAATAGATCGATTCGTCGATTGATACTTTGATAACTATACAATAAGACTGATTGATTATGTATTTTTTATATTACTTTAAGCACTTACTATGTACACGCATTTCCTACATTCAAGTAAAATATGAAAAAAATGTTTAACAAAATTGAAGGCAAATTAAGGAAACATGTAAGTGCTCAATTTTCTACCAAAATTATACCACATGCCACTAATCATTTGTGCCAGTGCCCTTTCATGTAATTAAACAATCGTGTATGACAATAATAATAATAAGCCGATACACTTGTATAGGGACCCTAACTTAAAATGAGCTATTAGTGTGGTCATAAAAAAACTAGGTTGTATGATTGTATGCATCTACACAAAATATTATGATACGCAAATAGTATGAATGTATTTTGGTTTTATTTTCTCTAGCTTTTTATTGCAATTTGTAATATATATTTCTGATAAACATTCACTTGATTCACTAGATTTCAATGAGGTGGTTACTGATAGGCAAGTGTCTAAAATGCCATAATACTACGACATGCAGGTTATGTACACTAAAGACTAATATTATGTTCTTAAATAACGGGCACTCACTGATGATCATGATTTAACTCCTCTATTTTGCTGTAATAAGATGATATCTTTGTATGGATTTTATTTAATAGTATGTAACTTTATATGTGTAGTATATAATATGCTATATTATTTATATTTGTTACATTTATTTCCTATATTTCTTACTGTAGATAAAATTAAATTAATTATGGCTATACGCAATTAATTCTTATGCTACAATTAATTACTAAAGAGATGTACCTTAATCCACTGTGTACGCCATAGGAATAGATTTAGAATATAAATATTGTGTGATAGTGATATTATTTACTTATTCAGGCGGTCCAGGCGTTGGCATATCATAACAATTACTATAAATAAACTACGAAAACTACTTCAATGTTATAGACTGCCAGCAACATTACATATTAAAATCGTCTTTGGCTAAATATTTTCGAGATACACGACCTTACTGACCGAGAGAAGATATATATATGTATATATATATATATACCTATCAATAATCTACTTATTTTAAACATGTTTCTACATTTGTATAATATGAAGTATATACTATAAGTTACGATAATTGCTTCCAATTAATAAAAGTTCAAAAGGTAAATAATTACCAGTTATATGTAAGCAATATGATATCATTAACTTTCTATTATTTATAATCATTTGTGTCCATATTGTTACATAATTTAATACATCTTGCTACCGCTTTTTCACATTCATTACAAGCGAGCGTTCACGCACACTACCATTATTACATTACATTAGAACATTTTTACACTTTTAGCACTACAATAACTAAATAAGACAAACTGAGACATCATACACACATATTGTGTTGCACTTAACCATCTATCGTTAGTATAGTGATAATGATGCAACATAATACATATATTATAGTCATCAATCCCTTACGTATCTACTTATAAATCTAAACTACATACACATGGTACACTACACAACACAATACATATTTAGACATTTCCATTCCACAAAATTAAGGCAAAACAACGGACCAAATAGATTCTACTTTCAACATTATTCGACTATTTTCATTTTACGCCACATATTCATTTATTAATAGATATAATGATCTGGTCCAGCAAAAATTCAATTCTTTGATTATGTATCTAAGTGAATAGTGATATTCACTGTTCTTATTTCGCTTAGCAGTATGTAGTAAGTCAGTCAGCATTCTGGAATCATTGCAAATTCAATCGGAGATTTTTAGCGAATCATCGGTAATCGACTTATATCACTACTAGTAACAGTCACTCACCACGACTCACACTATTTTATCTGTATATATTTATTTAAATACTTCTTTCTCTTCATACACTTTAAATTGACTCACTATTTACTCACTCGTTAAACATCCCTATGCTCACGTCACTTATATTCACAAACTCACAAAAGATTGTTTAGAATTCCTTTAGTACACAATAACAACTGCTCCAATATAATCCCAAACATAACAGTTTGAAAGAAACATGTAATAAATATATCAACTTAATCAACTAAAAGTTATATGCCTACATTAATAATTAATCAATAGTCAGCAGAGCCAACAGAACCAACGCATGCCAGTAATGCAGCCATCAACACTACATTTCGATCAATAAATACAAACAATTCCTTATCCAACTTACAGAGCAATATACTAAAGTTCTGGTTAGTAGTGTGTTCTGTCCCAATTGCAGAACTGGCACAGGCACAATTAATGAAATAATACAATTACGACGAAACCTAATTTTCTAAATCACTTCATACTCAGCAGAAAAAATATTTTGTTTTGTATCAGATTTGCCATGTGCATGTACTATTACACTTCCACTCTGACTTTCACACTTTTACAACATACCCTAATTAGCCAGTAATAAATAATTAATTTAAGGAGCCACAAGCGCCCGAAGGTGATGGGCATTTCAAATATTATTCTCTATACAGATAGTGAGGTACTGAATGCAAGCAAATGTTTGAAAAAGATAACTACGGTACTTTCGAAATCAATATTATTATTTTTAATTAATTAAAAGCGCATCAATGGTACCAAAAAATCATTGTTTTGCCAATTTTGGAAGATTGCCATTTCATATACGACACCTTATGTCAATAATAATGCTTTCTATTACATGCCCACAAACACTATAAGCAAGCATAAGTAACACAACTTAAGGCTTAAGGCAAGAAGGTAGATAAGATACTATTTTACTATTATTATCAGCACAGTATACTAGTACAGTGCTCTAGTAAATCCAAAGCCTCAAGTTTAAGAGCAGTCGAAATTATGGCTGATTTGGCGTTAAAACTTGCAACCGTGTTAGATACAATTTAGATTACAAAATAGCGAGTGACTTGGCTGGTCAGGGCTTCTAATTTCAGAAAAATTCACTTTAGAGCCCTGTGACTCCATGTATTATAACAGACCGAGCTGAACAAGTTTAACAGACAGGCATTTATACTAATTATACTTTATAATTTAAGAAATTAACTAAATGAACGACAAAAGTTATTACAGGTAGGTACACATTAATGAACATTAAAATTAATGTAATGCGCATATCAGTTTTTAGTTGATGTACATTCTTGAAATTCATGAAACAATTATTGAACTCTCCTAATGCGTGTATAATTAACGAGTGTTAAGACTGAGGAAAATTCTGACTTCCGAGTAGTCGTTCAACAGCAGCATTTACATCTCCAAAAGTAGCAGTCAGTGCTTGTATATTAGCTTCTCTATTCACAAATCCCATGCTGGCCAATTGCTCTAATTGTGTTCTGAATCTTTCTTCGGGAGGTTGCGTGGAGTTTCCTAGTAATCCACTGAGCGCCCCCATATTTCCCAAACCGCCTGTACCGCCATTTCCTTCACTTTGAGCCATAGTAGATATCTAGAAAAGAATATGCACGACATTGTAAGACACACTTTACAACATTAATAATTGGATAAACTGACAAACTTATATATTTTCGATTGTGGATACCATTGTTGCCATAAATTGATTTAAAGTGTCTCTATTAAGACCTCCAAGGCCAGCAAAAGGGTTAGGTGCACCTCCAGTGGTTGCTCCAGCAGGGTTAGGAGCACCCCCTTCGGTGTTACTGGTAGGCGAAGTAGCGGTGCCAGTTCCTGCTTGATCAGTATTGTTAGCTGCTGTAGTCGGCGTGGTTGCAGCATTCGCAGCTCCAAACAGTCCAGCGGTAGGCATCGATCCAAATCCAAGACTAACCAGAAAGATAACATATTATTATATTTTACCTAACAAACTGTGATGCGAGTGCGAGATACGTATTTCGCTTTACATCCTGAATTAATCTACTTTATATTTATTTTACCTATTCGCAAAATTTGGTGCGGCAACTCTTAGTTGTTCGATTCCTTGCTGTATTTGTAATATAGCTTGTAAAGCAGCTGGATTGCTAAGAACCTGCTGAAACTCGGGATCTCTTAACTGACTAATTAATGTAGGTGTCATTGTTCTTAAGTTTTCCTGCATCTGAGGATTGTTGGCAAATAGGGGATTGGCTCCAGCAATCAACTGCTGGGCTAAGCTTGGATTGCTAGCCATATTTTCTAGCAATGATTGTGTGTAGGGAGTGTTCAACAAGTTTTGCATTGCTCCCGTATTCTGCATCACATGCTGTAGCAGACCTCCCATTCCACCAGCTCCGGCCCCCGCTGGAGTAGTGCCGGTACCAATGTTAGGAGCAGTACCTCCGGTACTTCCGGTGTTGGAAGTTGGGGTCGCATTCCCTGAAGCTGGAGCCCATGGATTTGGTAATGGGTCCCGATTTTCCACACCCTGTTGTGGATTTCCACCGGCGTTATTAACTAATCCAGCGAATGGATTCCCAGCCAGCCTTTCTTGGACGGCATCGAGCATTGGCTCTTGAATATCACGATACATACGCTGCAACGCATTATATCCACCAGGAATAGATTCCAAATTGGACAAAGCTCGATCTTGAGTTCTCATTAACTCCTGGAATGCTGCGGGATTGCGAGCCAGTTCCATACTCTGACGCAGAATTTCTGGATTGTTTAGAACATGAGTCAACTCTGGATTTCTCTACAAAATAATTACAACATTTGTTATTTGGTACCATGGATTATCTGTTGCCTTGTATTTTGTATCTGTAACGTGTCACATTTTTTTCCGAATATATTTGTTAAGATCAAAATGGCCTAGTTCATTAATATATTCAAGTGGCTCGTGTTTTAATGATATTGTAAATACCTCCATCAATTGCTGAATTTGCGGATTTGCATTTAACATTGTACGAATTACGTCAGGGGAGTTCATTAATCCTTGAACAATAGGACTATCCAAAACTTGTCTCAACATATCTGGATTCGACATGAGTTCTTGTTGAAATCGATTATGCATTTCCCCTAAACCTCCGGCTCCTCCAGCAAATCCACCCAATCCCAGATTTCCCATATTTGGCAATCCAAAAGCGCTGAAAAGGTCGTTAGATCCGCCTCCTGGTGCTTGTGTAGGAGCTGAGAATATGAAATAGTGTACAAATGTTACGGTTGTAGTAAATATTTAATATGCTTAATTGAAGTTATTTACGGTCAATATCTTGTAAATCAACATTACGATTACGTATACATTATGTAACATTACGACGTAAGGTTATATAATATTTAGGATTAAGATTTACAAAATCAATAATACTCATTCATACTCATAAACTCATACCCATTAACTACTGTTCAGAATTCGAAATTAGTATACAATACCTGGCGTTGGTCCAGTTGTGTTTGTTGAAGTTTGACCAGACGTTCCAGTTGAAGGATCTTGTGGTCCTCTAGGGGACGATTTTATGACCAGATGAACTACTAGCCCATCTGTTAATTTATGACTGGCTAGAGTTTCGGAATCTTTCATGATCTTGCCGGAGAAAATAAGACACAGCAATTCTTCTGAGGTATTGAATTTCTCCGCTACTTTGACACGAAACTGGAAATATATTTAAAATCATGAAAATAGGACTTGCCACTTGTTCTGGCATTACTTACTTGTTGTGTATGCATTATGTATGTAGGTAATAGGTAATAGGTAGCATAAAAATAATATTGACACGGGCAGAACGGGCGGATTCAAATTTTTTTAGTTGTTAGTTGAATTGAGCATTGGCTCGTAACTAGAAGCCCGCGGACACTTTTAACATTAGATTACAGCTTACATATAATAGATAATGCGAATATTCAATATTAAACGCAGCACAAGCGGGCACTTGCATTTTTATTTATAATTCGAAATACAACACAACTTACATCTTTTACTGTCGCATCCGTATTTATCTGAATTGGGTGCTGTTCCTTCGGCGTCTTAACAGTGATGGTCATCAAGTCTTCGTTCGAATTTCCTTCTGCCATTTTCAACTAGTAGTCGATTATAAGTACTCTGACTGTAGATTGTTATCAGTCACAGTTCTGACTTCAACAGCTATCTCGAATTATTGACTATAAATTGCAAAAATTGACAAGAATATAATGGTAATGGTGAAAACTTTAAGGGAAACGTAAAACAACATAAGAGACTTACTTACATTTGGTAGTTTAGGTTTATTGACATTTTTAATTATTGAACATTAAATGATTTTACACTGATTTTGTTTGAACTTACCAGATCAATATTACCGCACGACTTGTTCGCGAATTTATTTGCCGGCAATCGTATTTACTATAGCAAATGTATTGTTGATGATATTACACTTTATGACTGATTAGTGAGTACTGTTGAATTTATTGTTACTGTTGGATATTTTTGGATATTCAATCTTATTATTTTGCTAAGGGTGAAGTGAAGGGGCGATTACTTACAACAATGACGAAAGTTAATGATTAGGTGTTATTGTTATGGCTTACTAACCCCCAACAAGACAATCGCGTATCGCTGATTCTATGACAATGATTAACAATCACGCAAATTCCAACGAAATATGAAAAATTAGTTGAAAATTTTGATTGATTATTGGAATTAAAAGTTGATGAAGGATGACGCGGCACAAATTGCACTAAAATTTTCTGCAATTGTCGTGATTTGAGTTGACGAGCCTAAACTAAACTTCGTTCCATAAAGAACACATTGTATTAGAATGCCCAATCAAAGCCTTTTCAAGTTTCCTTCCTTGAGCTTCGTATTTTCGTATTGCACACTCTTTCATGTAAACGCAAAGACACAAGACCCGACACAAATGCAAAATTGTATTTCCCAAATCCAACATCCAAATCAAATAAGAAAATAGTTACCTGTGCTATTAGCTGCTTTCCGAGCTTTCCAAACTAAAATACAAGAGCCAAAAAGATAATCTACGTCTCATTCAATTTGCATGATGCAAAAATTACATTTTCATACAGCAAAAATACATCTAGCACTTTCTTGCATTCCATTTACAATGCGTTACGGATATGAGTCAGCTCATACACTACTTGTTCTTGTTCTAGTACACGTTATTATAAGCAAACCTATTTTTTATTTAGAGTAGCACTCTGGTCCATCTTTAGTACTATTTTTGACCTGTTATAGATATACACTGTATCTCATTATAGATGTCGCTTCGGCAAAAGAAATATCACTGCGACCAAATCTACTTCACACCGCAGTCTCATTGCACTGGATAGTAAATATTCTTGAGATGATCTTTTTTGAGACTTTCATTCTCCATTCTCCAACCAATCTTCATGATTCAGGACTCCACGATCAACGTCCTTCTTAAAGTCTTTATCCTGATCTCCTAGTCCTAAAAGTTCTAATACATTCAATCATGTTTCTAGAGGACGGAATATCCTTTGTCATTTAAAAAGATCGGGGGCAGAATGGCCACAATGGCCAGTGTCTGTATATGTTCTGTAGTACGCATACTAATTGTCAGTTTCATCCTTACAAATATGCGCAAGATTTCCAAAATTATTCTTATTATCGAATAAAAATGAAAAAAATAGGAATTATGAAATTACAAAATATATATTCCTCATGTGACTATGTGATTAGCCTACTCTCTTATGTGTAAAGAGAAACAGCAGTATATATAACACGGGTAATTCCGTCCGCCGGTCTCTTCTGTCAACGGGCTTTTTCGCCTCACGGGACATTCCTCCCTTTACCTCAATGATTAGTTGGGATGTTACAACTTAAAACCGGTAAAACTGTGCTTCAATCACGTACATTTTGCAATTGAAAGGTTAAGGCAACTGTAAATAATTACCTGGAATTTCCCTGAAATGTAGCCTAAATGAGCTATTAATGAGATTCATGAGAGTATGATAGCAAAACCGAAATCGTTGAACAAGTTTAATGTACATTACAGTGTTTCTCAAAACAAGGAAACCATGATAGCCAATGATAGGACACGGAACATAATATATTCACATAAAAAGTATTATGGACTATAATTTATTTGCTTTCTTTATTCTTCGACAAATATTGATGGAAGTTGACGAGAATATCTAGGATGACGTTGACCCTCGCTGTGTCTTTTGATGCTTGTTCTTCGTGTATCATTGACACCCGGTTGATAAAATAGGTTTTCCGGATGAATACTCCTTGTCCGTACATGAAAAGTTCCTTCCGCTAAATGCTTTACAATAGAACTGATATTCAATAGCTCCGGTGCTTTATATCCAACGAGAAATCCAAAGGTGGTGAAAGCAGCACATCCTTGGAGATCAACTGGCAGCAATTTCTGAATTCCTCGATAATGGTTTAATTGACAAAGCATTGGTAAATTGAATAATATACAACTGATGACAACCACCGCACTCAAAACTGTTTGACATATTAGATTGATACGGAAATGTTTTCTTTCCGGCTGTAAAAATTATAGAATATTAGTTTACCAGGAAGTTCATGTAAGGGATCATCCATAAATGACGTCTGCGATTTTAGGCCATTTTTGGACCCCCCCTCCCCCCACCGTCTGCCA